>JANHMN010000005.1:4838353-4856639 GCA_030674055.1 Rhabdomys pumilio | reverse complement strand
CCATTGTAATTATTATACTTTATGTGTTCTATTGTTGGAGTAAATTCTTCATGGATAAGAATCCTGATACATGGCTAAACAAGTTCCTAAGTGGTCAAGAGCACTTGTTGCTCTTGGAGGGGATCTGGGTTTGATTCCCAGCACCCACATGGTGACTTAGAGCCTCCTGTAGTAATTCTAGTTATAGGGAATCCAACACCCTCTTCTGACCTCCTCAGGCACCAGCAAATACATATGCGCAGGAAAAATACTAATATACATAAGAGAAATCTAAAAAGCAAACCTGTTGGTCCATGTGTTCACTGTCACTTTATATGGCATCACAACAATAGTTAAATGGCTAATATTTCAAAGAAATTTTAAAAATAATTTTAAAATGTTTTATATTAATTTTAGTCACTTAACATAACGGTAGGAATATTTTCACTTTTAAAAAGTTTCACTAAATGGCAATATAATAGAGCCATATGAATGAGACAAAAGATGAGGAAGAGGGCATGTATTACTATAATCAGCAAATATGTATCACACAGTAAAGGGAAACAAGGAGCTTGCACTGATTTCTCTTTCAGGAAATCGGACCACCTGAATGCTTGTTCATCCTTGATTTGTTGCTCTGAGATACAGCAAATCTATATATCTAGACACTGACTGAAATTGACCAAGAGGAAAACATAAATTCTTGTTGACTTAATTTGCTATTGAAATTGCAGTCAATAATCATGAAAAGTAAATGGCTGCACAGTGTAATATTAGTTGTCCAAGAAAAGATTAAAATTCAAGTAATCTTCATTGATTAGCCCAAGACAGTAACTAAAATGAAAATCCATGACCCAATTACCATGTAAAGCAGTTAGCATAAGATTTTAGCTGTTTTGTTTTATTTGAAGTCTCAATCTGTTTGATGGTGCCCATTTAATGGGCAGATAAATCACTTTAAAAGTGTGGGGGTACTTTTAGTACTGTATATGTCTCTTGTCAATATCATTAAAGAATATTTTAAGTGGGTTTTTTGAAGTGTATTATATCAGCACTTCAATATAACAATTTAAGGTGAATGGATGTTTACTTCTTGGCATTGGCGTACAGCATTTTTAAAGCCAATTTATAATGTTTTACACTAGTCTTTAGGGTGTAATTTATTTCTTAGTGTATATGCATAGTATTTCTTTTAAATGTGGAATGTATTGTTTATTGTGCCATTTATTGCTGGACTGTTTGTTTAAATCTTAGAAGAGAGTATTGTGAAAAATAAAAGGGTTGAAGTCTACATTGTATTTTCTATAAAACAGCTACTTGACAATAATCTTGATAGGTTTCAGATATCACATTGTAGCATTCTCATTAAGTATCTACATTGGTCATAGGTTTCTGCTTCTCAGACAGAGTGAGTCTTGGGGATGTATACATGTACATATATTCATATGTATGTAGCAAGATTCTTTCCAGTTTGTTCTATGTATCATTCTGTGTTTATATATATTTAAACAGTAAAAAATCATCAAGTTATGCATCACTTTAGCTTAAGAGACGATAATAGTGATGAAAATTCCAAATCAAACAAGATGAGACTTTATGGCACCCTATACTTTTTGTTTCCACAGAAATTCATCCAGGAGAGCAAACAGGAAAAAAGAAGAAAAGCTGTTCCCTCCTGCACTTTCCCCACTGGCAGAGGACCCTCCACGTCGCAAAAGTGTCAGTGGCAACAATGGGCTCTTCAATCAAGACAAAAACATCTCCATGACTGGACAAATTACCTCTACCAAACCTAAAAGAAGTGAAGGCAAATTCTGTGCTACTTTCAAAGGGATATCCATAAATGTAAGTATCAGAGAAGAAATACTATGTCAAGTAAAAATAAGTTAATGTAGTTCAACTAGTGTGACTTTCCCAAAGGAAGGTTATAAGAGAGGAATAGGCACAGAAGAACCAAGCATGTCTCTGTATAGAAATACTCAAACTGTTATTCCAAAGTCTCTGGGTGTCCTCTGGTTCGATCTCTTCAGATCTTGAGGGTGGGAAAGGTGGTGCCATAATACTAAACACAGAAACTGTTACGTGGTAGGCACTGATCTTCTAAGCCAGTGGTTCTCAACCTTTCTAAAACTGCAACCCTTTAATGCAGTTTCTCATGTTGTGCTAACCCCTAACCATAAAATTATTTTTGTTGCTACGTCATAACTGTAATTTTGCTGCTGTTCTGAGTCATAATGTAAAAATCTGACATGCAGATGATCTTAGCTGATCCCTGTGAAGGAGGTCATGACCTACAGGCTGACAACCACTGTGCTAGTGAATGAAAGAAAGAGGTGAAATCAAGGTTGCCCAATTCTAAATCAAGGTTCCCATTCTAAACAAGAATAGGAATCCTAAGTCGCTGCTTTTCACTATTCATATTTGCAGATGTGAATTGTTGGAAAAATAGGATTGACTGTCTATGGTGGGTCTCCTTCTAAAAGGCACCATAACGTCTCTAAGTGAGACAACTCTACAGTCCCTTTGAGTGTTCTGCACCACAACTAGATTGTCATTGATTGTGGAATGATATAATGTCAATATCCACACACAATGTCACTTCACTTTTAAAGCATAAGAATATGAGCTATTGAAATAATGAGTCACACCCTCACTAAAGTACATTAATGAACAATGTATATCCAACCTTGAATATGCATATAAACATATAAGCATACATAATACATACCTTGATAAATGGAGATATATTACCCACATATATCCATTCTTCTGATATAGACGCCTCTATTACTTAAAATATCTATGATGGATGGGGTGACATATTTATTTATGTGTAACACAATATCATAAGCTCTTACACTCTCTTCTACTGTAAAATCTTAGAAGGCATGGACATATCAAGGGAATTATCTTTGTGTACTGCCTAGCATATTGTCACAAACGATGAGGTATTATAAATAATAATACCTTGTATTGTATTACATATAAGCAAATTTTATAAATTTTATTGTGGTAAAGATAATGCTTTAAGAAACTCCAGTCAGACACACAAGAAATAAAAACTTAGTTGGGAAATGTTATAAATATCAGTATAGTTTGTCCTGGAAATGCACCCTTCATGTTGTATAATATTTATGTGAGTTCTTTTTTTTTAACTTTGAAATGTAAATTTAATTTATTTTTAACTAATAGAGAAAGGCAAAATAGTACATGACTGTGGTGCATTATGTAATCATCAGGTGCAAATACAAAAAACATTCAATGTATATTAATGTAAACATAGGTAGTGCTTCAAACATCCATCAAGTCTTTTCCAAAGGTAATTATCAACTAAAAAAATTAATGGCTTTCATGGTGGAATTTCTATTTAAAAATATGTCATGCCTTGATGTGGCTCACCCTGTTTTCTGTCAGATGCCCCTCTTCTCTCTGCCCTACCTTAATACTCTTCTCAATCACCAATAGTCCCTCTTTTATTTCAGGCCACTTTTCAAATGGTTTCTGCATATGAGAGAGACCATGGGGATGTTCTCTTTTTGTATGTATTAATTAATTATTTGATTTATTTACATCTCAAATACTGCCCTCCCTTTTCCCCTCCCTTTCCTCTCTCAAAACATATTATTTGCAATCTATTCGTTCAAATGGATATCCCCTAGTGAAATGCTATACAACATTATTTACTCTTCCTTGTAGAATTAGATATATCAGTATCCACCCTTCCTGGGGCTTTAAGTCTCTATAGGATTAAGCACATCCTCTCCCACTGACGCCAGACAAGGCAGTCCTCTGCTATATATGTGTCTGGGGCCTTGGACCAGCCAGTGTGTGCTTTTGGTTGGTGGTCAGTCTTTAGGAGCTCCCAGAGGTCCAGGTTAGTTGACACTGTTGGTCTTCCTATGGGGTTGACATCCCCTGCAGTTCCTTCAATCCTTCCCCTAATCCCTGGGTCCCCAACCTCAGTACAATGGTTGGCTGTAAGTATCTGCATCTCTCTCAGTCAGCTGCTGGTAGAGCCTCTCAGAGGACAGCCATGCCAGGCTTCTGTCTGCAAGTACAACATAGCATCAGTAATAGTGTCAGGGTTTGGTGCCTGCCCATAGGATGGATCCCAAGTTGGACTGGTCACTGGTCTGCCATTTCTTCAGTCCCTGCTCCATTTTTGTTGATGCATTTCTTTTAGACAGATGCAATTTGGGGTTAAAAGTTTTGTAGGTGGGTTGATGTTCCCATCCTTCTACTGGGAGTCCTGCCTTGCCACTGGAGGTGGTCTCTTCAAGTTCCATATTCCCATTGTTGGTCATTTCTGTTAAGATCACCCACATTGATTTCTGGGTATGTCCCCATTCCAGGTCTCCTGGACTTCCTAGAAATTCCCTCCACACCCCCAACCATTCGAGCTGTATATTTCCATTCATGCTCCTGCCCCTGAGCCTCTCTTCTGTTCTCCCATACTGTTTCCCTCCCCTCTCCAACCCAGGTCCCTCCCTCCCTCTGCCTCTCATGATTAAAATGAACTGATTTGTAGGCATATTTCATATACTTTTCAAGATCATTACTGTATCTAATATTTTCCAGTTAGATGTTTCTGTATTGACATCAATGCCATATGCGTGGTATCTGTGGTGCTTCAAGGTCCATGCCCATATCTTGAACATAGAAATAGTTGACACTGTTCTAAGCTAACCTTACTGGGTCAGTCTGACTCTAACAGTGTGCACATGGAGCTGGCACAGAAGTTTTTCACAATTGGACATCTATGATGCTCTTCAAAATAGTTTTCTGTATACAGCATAAGAATTTATATATATATATATAATTTTTGTACATTTATCTCAACGTGGCCTAGGTAGTAAAAATTATCTGATAGCCATGAGGTCAAGGATCAATGAAAAGGTCTGATTTTCATGGATTTAAGGAATACCATACTTAGTTTTTACCTTTAAGGTGAAATCTTTAACTAAGGCAAGCATGCATTCCTATGTGTCTGGACATATTCAGCAAATTTTAAGAGCACTGACTGAAGGGGCAGAGTCATAAACCAGAAATAGCTTCTAATCTGAGGTGAAAATTGAGACTTACTTGTGTTCAAAGTAGAACATAAAATGGCTGGAGACTGATATCTTACAAGGAAGAGAGACAGGCCCATGAATGGTACAAGAGACATGAAAGTGCATCTGAATACATGCACAAGGCAGCTTGGCTAGTAGAGAAGGTATTTGTCCCTATCATGGCTGTTGCAATGCTCCTAACCTGGAGACCACCACAGGAATTGATGAACTCCATTGCAAGCTCCAATGTGATGAGAAGAAACACCATCTTGTCATTAAATAAAAAGAATTGTTCTTCCTATTATTTGTCTAAGAGAAATTTGGGCCATCTTGGTGTTCAGAAGTGGTCATTGCAGATTCAGAGCTTCAAAGAATTAAGATTGATGTTTCCCATTTTGGAATCATTCTTCATTGCTGAATCTCCATTAACATACGCAAGTTTGATAAATCAGAACAAGAAAGAAGCTAACTGAGGGACAAACCTTAAGGCACAGCAATCTTAGTGAGACTTCAACTAATAAGGATATAACGATTAAGTGGCACCATGGAAAGTATTATGAGAGATATAAAAGTCACTGAGTTGCCAGATAGAGAAAAGCAGTCTGTCACATGAACATGGCAGTAGTCTTGTGACATTGTATGAATACATCGTTACAATTCTCAACACATACTTTCTTCTGGATTCCATCCTTTTCTATGGCAATGCCAGTTCAAAGCAAAACTCTCCCAAGTTTCTTATTCACTTGGTATGTGACCTGGTGCAAATGAGGTTTTACCTGTGAAAACTTCAAAATACAATACCATTCACTTTTGACAGCAGTCAAGGGCCTCATAAGGAAGAAAGCCTATGTCAGTCTCCTGTCAGCCAGAACACACTATTGAAAAACAGTGCCAGATCTTCTGATATCCCCCTCTTCCATTCACTTCTCTCTTTTTCTCCATCTTCTTCTTTCTCTACCTGTTTATTATTCCTTCCCCTCCCCTTTCATATTTTCTTCTATATTTAAACCCTTGCCATGGCAGTCTAACTATGATCATGGGCTATATAATCACAAAACCTTACTGTTTAGTGTCGCCAGAGAACAAAAGTTGATGATCCACAAAATTCATAAAATATACTAGGATCACCTACTTATATATCCCCAAACTGTGTGTATGGTTTCTTTTTTCATGCTGTGTTTCCTGCTGTGCTTGACATTCAAAGCATTTGTGAAGAAATGGTTTAAAAAAGCCAGAACTAATGGAAGCTATTTGTCTTCCTTTTTTTTCTAGGAGGGAGATGCTCCAAAAAAGGCTGCCTCTGCCACCGTTACTATCGCCAATATGGCTATTGCCACTGCTACTGCCACTGCCACTGCTCCTGCCATTGTCACTGCCACTGTCACAGCTACTGCCACCACCACTGCCACAGCTACCACCACAACCACCACCACTACTATTTCTAGCATCACCCCTACAATCACTTCTGGCCTTATGGATAGCAGTCACCTGGAGATGACATCCTGGGCTGCACTGCCCCTCCTGTCCAGCAGTAGCACCAATGTCAGGAGACCCAAGCTCACTTTTGATGACTCGTATGTTGTCCCCAGATTATTGCAAACCCATTTTGGGAGTGGTGGTTGGGGGTGAGGGTAGGATGGATTTTCTAGAGTCATGTATGTGTCGTGACATATAAAACATTCACATCATCCCCTATAATGTTAAAGGAAAACCCATTCTACACACATACCTTCATCAACAGTAATAAATGTCCTTAGCCCACTTTAACCCTGGATCTTTTTACTGTTTTCTAAGGTAGATTCTCTCCTCTAGATTGTTTTCTTATTCATGACTTTAGTTATGTAGAGAGATATATAGCTACGTTTTATATAATATTTTGGGCCATCGTAATGTTTGGGGTTAGAGAATATAAGTTTCTGTCCTAATAGACTATTCTATATTTCTAAGTTCAGTTACAGTATCACTTCAAGGTTGGTATCAGTAACATATATATATATCAGTAACATATATATATATGCCTTTTCCAAGTCACCGTGTAGAAATGAATGAATAGTTAAAAATATTTGTACTGTACAGTTTATAAATGAAAAGATGAACTGCTGGTTTGTAAAAAAGCTTATTTCGTTCTTTAGTGTTCACAATGCTGATTTTTACATGCAAGAGGCTAAGAAGCTGAAACACAAAGCTGATGCACTGGTAGGTCTTTTTTTCTCATTGTCTCACTCTCTAAAGCCCAATGTTTTAAACAAAAACAAGGAACATATTTAACAATTAGAGCAGAAAAGGAACTACTATCCAGAGCTTTTTAAAGTATCTCTGCTTTTACATAGAGAGATGAGGGCTTGAGAATTCTGTATCATCATGACTCCCAAAGGTACTGGTTCTCGTGTTATTATATCTTTGTCACCTTTTTCCTTCTAGTGCAAGTTCAGAAGCTTACTCACATGTGCCCTTGTCATAGACTTTTATATAAATTGAAATGATTTTAAAAATACTCTGGATATGATAGAAGCTTCTTTTGGGTCACATAACCTAAATCTGGGGTGCGAAGGTGGAAGGTGACACTGAATGGGTCTTAAACTTTGATTTAGAAAAATCTAAGTCTCCTTAGAAAGCTCAGATTCTTGTTGCATTGGTTCCATGCTCCTAGAGCAGGACCAATAGCCAGGCTTTCCTCTACTGATCATAGGAAGACGATGCTATCATCTTGATTTCTAATGAAATAATTCCCATCTATCTCTCAGGATCTTGGTTGAATTAAACCAGTGATAAGCTGATTATATTGATATTTTTATCCTAATTTATCCTCCTAACAACAAGTCTTAACCACATGTTCCTCAGGCTACATCCAAAACCAATGAAATAAGAATTTACAGGACTGAGACCCAGCCATAATAACTAAAGATCCCCAACTGACTTCCAAATGCAACCATTTGAGAACCATGGTCCTAGAGGCAGTCTTAGAGTTAGGTTCTTCATCACTTTCTATATCTCAGAACAATTGAAACTATCAGTTCAATGTCATTACAAGGAGTAAAAATATCATACTCAAGCTGTACATTATGCATCCTATCAGGCTCTGCACTGTAGCTAGTGTATACCCAATATCAACTCCCTCTGCTCATTGCTTCTGTGTTGTTATTTCTCTCTGCTGTTCAAGTTGTCTTCCAATTTTCTGAACCTTTGTGTACTATGAATTTTCCCTGGGAAACAATTTTCCCACACCACTGCAGACAAAATTAACAAGGTAAGCTAGAGAATGCCTCTGAAGGCATCAAGTGGATTTTGCCTATGGTCACTGGATGATGGCCAGCAATTTAAAACTACTGGGTAACAGTGTTGCTAACTAGAAGGCCAAAGGTTTTCTTCAAATGTTGTCAACTCTGTGATACTTAAGAAGTGTTCTGGAGCTTTTCTTCTTTAAAATCAAAGTGAAGAAGTATATGACTGTTCCTTTGACAAGGTGGTACACAGGATGATAAAGAGACTGATCCCAGTAAGACAGTGAAGGTGAAAATTTGAAGGACTTGGAAAAACTCATATGTACAGAAATCCCCCAAATTATGGTTGAGAAATAACATCACTGGTGACTGCTTCCATGGGGGCAAAAATTGATCTTTAGGATAAAGCAGAAAATTTCAGCTATTGCATAGAGCTGTAGCCCTTCAAAGCAATCACATAAGAGATACTCAATGTTTTGTGCTATTAAAACTTCATTGTTAGTATATAAAATGTCTTTAGAATTTTTTATAGGCATGTAGTCATGGAGAATAAGGTTGAGACATATTCAAAAGGAAAACATTTTCCTTGAGCTTTTATTGATCCTCCTGTTAGATACATGGTTTTAAACCTCTCAATTTGTGAATGGAAATTAACTGGCATCATGGCTGTGTAATTGTCTTTCTAAATTTTAGTATCTTTTCCTTTTGAAAAAAGATAGGTTACACCTTAATAATGTTTAATGATAATTCACCTTTAAAACCCAAGGTGTATAAATTAATTCTCAAAAGGGAAAGCTACTTGAAGTCTGGAGACATAAGGAAATTATCTAGTAATACAAAATAGAAGGAAAAAAGTTTACATGCAAGCCCGAAGACACAAAGAAATCACTAAGACCAAGAGAAAGAAACTAGTATACATAGTGTGTGTGTGTGTGTGTGTGTGTGTGTGTGTGTGTGTGTGTGTATTGGTTTCCAGAAGAGAAAGTTGAATAAATGGAAAATGGTAATTCTGTACAGTGGCTTACAGATATCACAGAATTTCCTCAGTACATAAAAGCTTAAGAACATTATTGTAAAGTCATTTACAATAAGAGATTCTTCATGACTTGCAACTAATCACTGTATAGTTGTATCTATTTCTTTTCCAAAGATAGCTACTCTGCCATTTTGAAAGTTGAAATTTTCACAGTTGCATACACAATATTTTGATAAAAGGTATACAAAATTTAATATCGTTAAATATGCATTATACTTGTTCTTTTACATAAAGTTCTGTATTGGTGGAATTTTTTACATCCAACTGTCAAAAGTTGAAAACGTAAAATCCTGTTATAAAATCCTCACTATGAAAGTGTCATATATAATATTCATTATACATGAAAAAGTAATCAGTATGACTGCGCCAGTTTAATCATGATCATTATAAGGGCTAAAACCTTTTGCAATAAAATCTTACTAAAGTAAAATATTTAACAGTGCTATATTTTTGAGATCATCTCAACCCATCATTTCCAATGAAAATGATGTGACTCTTGTCGACCGTCATACTAGAATTTCTCCCTTTTCAGTCTACTATTCTTTACATTAAAATGGGATTGATATCCTCATGACATTCTAAAGAAAGAAACAGACTATGAAGATAACAAAAACAGAACTTAGTTGCAAGAGCTGACTAAATGACACTTCAATACCTGGCCAGTTCAGTATATTTATTGATTAGAAACTAGTCAAGGCATTCATTTGGATTGTAGGTGTCCCATAAGTGATGGGACTATCAACAATGGTGCAATAATCAGTTTTGATGTCTTGGCTACATTTTCCTTTTCTCAGCCAGCCATAGTGTCAGGGCAGTAGAACCTGAAATCAGCTCCTTTATCATTAATACCAATTTATATACTGTCATCTCTTTGTATCAGGGTTGATGTATCTCCATATCTCAGCTTGGACATCTGGAAAATCTAGTTCTGCGTTGCAGAGACTGTCTCTTGGCATTTTGTCATGCTTAGCAGCACCTCTGTTCTCTGTCTTCTAGGTGTCTCCTATCCCCTAGTGGTAACTACCCAAAGTGTCTCTATGAAATAATAAGTGTTCCCTGAAACATGGGGACAAAAATTACACGCAGCTGTAAATTGCTCCTTTATATGAAGGAGAAAAAGAGTATCAAGTTGACAGTCATTTTCCTATTTCAGTTTGAGAAATTTGGCAAAGCTGTGAATTATGCAGACGCAGCCTTGTCCTTCACTGAATGTGGCAATGCCATGGAACGTGATCCTCTGGAAGCAAAGTCTCCATATACCATGTATTCTGAGACTGTGGAGCTCCTCAGGTAAGTGGCTTTCCTAGAGTCATATTTCTAAATTAATCTTAAACAGTTAGAAGCTGTTAATATTTTTTGCTTAACTATCATTTCCACAATTAATGTGTCCAAAAGTCACTGTAATTAGTTCCTGCCATTTTATTAATGCCATAGAATATTTATAATTGATGGACACTATTTTATAAATTATCCCCTTCAGAGATTATAATGTGAGTCTCATAATTTATAATATTCATAAAATTAAAATGAAGATGTCACAAGTGAAAGTAAAGTATAATCATTTTATCATTTGCCATTGACTTTCCTTTTCAAAACAAACTCATGCTCTCCAGATTTCTATTAAGAGCCATGTTTTATATTTTTCCCATTTTTATTTTTTATATACTTTACATCCCGATCACAGCCTTCCACCTCCTTCTCTTCCCAGCCTCAGCCTTACAAATCCCCCCACCCCATTGCAGGAGGAGAAGGAGAGTCCCGTTGGGTACTACTCCACCCTGGGGCATCTAGTCCCAGCAGGCCTAGGCACATCCTCTTCCACGGAGGCCCAACCAGACAATCCAAGTAGGAGAACAGGATCCATAGGCAAGCAATAGAGTCAGATGCAGCCCCCAAGAGCAAAGTTTTCTAAGGTCTTTCCTTTGCGTAATTATAAAAGGAAGGAGGCACTGGTAAGTTGGCTCTGTTGGGTAAAAGTTATGACCACCAAGACAGACAACTTTTATCCTAAGGGCCCACATCCAGAAAGGAAAGAATTGACTTGTGCAAGTTGTCTTATAACCTACAAACATGAACTATTGTATACATACAACACTAAATAATTAAGTAAAGAAAGTTTTTTAATTAGAAGGGGGCATTTTTCTATCCCAAAGTCAGTATTTAAGTCCACAGTTATATAGCAAATATTAAAAGAGTAATTTATTATATCATTGAACATTCAAAAATACTTTGCAGCCATTGACACATAATAATGATGAAGCCTAACAGTACCATAAAAATGTAGAATTATACTAATGTAAAATCAAGACCTGAAGCATAGCTCATTGGTAGATGTTTGCCTATCATGTGGGAGGCCCTGGTTTTGATCTCCAGTACTTCAAACAAACTTAAGTCATGCTGCAGAATTATATATAAATTATAAAATGAAAAATGTATGTATGTATCTAAATTAAAGCAGAAGGAATTAAAGTTGAAGTTGTGATTGTG
The DNA here is from genome assembly GCA_030674055.1 of Rhabdomys pumilio. NCBI lineage: Eukaryota > Metazoa > Chordata > Mammalia > Rodentia > Muridae > Rhabdomys > Rhabdomys pumilio. Next base: position 4,844,865 of record JANHMN010000005.1, on the reverse strand, counting down.
AAAGTATAACATTATGGATGTTATACTTCACAAATTTGTTCATAAGCAGGGACTATAGAGATGGTTTAACAGTTAAGGGTATTTGCTGCTCTTGCAAAAGATCCAGGTTCTTTTCCCAGCACACACACACACACACACACACACACACACACACACACCCCACAGGCTCACAGTTGCCTACAGCTCCAGTTTTCGGGTTTTAACACTGTGTGCTCACACGGTGCACATAAACTTGTACACACATAAGAATAACAGTTCTTAAAATTCATAAGGTAAAAACTAAATATTACTCTGTGGTAAAAGCATGAAATAGTATTTATTTCTTCCTTAATTGTGTATGAAATAATTCTTCACAACTTACAATTTTTATTAGTGCTCAAAAAAATGTATTTTAGTGGAACCTTGGTAAAAGGCAAGGGAGATTTTTTTTTTTTTAAATTCTCTCCGAAGTCAATATTCTAACCTTGATTTTGAGTCAATTATAGATTCAGGTACAGTAGTAGGAACAAATAGAAAGAATTACTGTGTACCCTTCACTAAATTTCTGCAATGGTAATATCCTCTATAGCTCGTCTACTATCACAGCAAGGACACTGGTGTTGGCATGACCAAGGATGTTCTTTTTTTTTTTTTTTAATTTTAGATTTTCCCCAATTTTGCAAGAACTCATTTCTGTACTCTTTGTATTTTTTTAATGAGAGAAATTTCTTTTGGGAATAAAATGAGTTGAAACAAACTAGGTCTTGAGGCCCATTTCAGCAATTGAAATTCTACTATCTAGAAACTTTCAAATTAGGGGATGACTGTAATACGAATATAGTTTTTAGTAGTACAATATTATGTAGAAGAGATTTTTATTGCTCTCTTCCCAAAGACATGCTAGCTATAGAGAAAGAGTCCTATTTTTTTCCTTCAAATAATTATAGTTGTTCTTAGCCCTGGGAATCTGCAATAGAAATGTATTTGTGAAACAAGAATACACCACAATGACTTGACACTAGTAATCCAGCTGTTAAAAAAAGTTAGACATATTACATTATAAAAACCCCACTTCTCACCATTGTAAAAACAGAAAGCACCTGCATCAAGTATGTAAGTCCCATTGCTAAATACATTCACTCAACAGATTCTGAGAAGTTATCATGAAAGCAGGACAGATGACATTCTGAGGAGTATAAACTCTTGAGTGGGATGAGCCAGGCTCTGGTGCTCTGGAGAGGCTGCTGTAAGTAGCAAGTAAGAGGACACTACAGGCTCTGAATCACCTCCCATAAATGAGGGATAACCCAGGCAGCCTTCACATGCTCTTCACATTTTTTCTGCCACAGTGAACTCGATTACTTATTCTCCTATAAGTACCTGTGAAATTGCATTAAATCTCAGACAATGATTTTATGCAATGAATTGATTTCTCAAGACTCTGAATGCTCAGAATGAGCTGTGCTCAACTAGAAGGTAAAAAAAGAAAAAAAAAAAGGAAAAGAGGACCACTTGATCTTTTATCACTGCAGCATAAAACAGTAACAATTAAAGAGGACAGGAAGGCAAAATATACAAGTCCCATAAAGCAAAGTTGCTTAGACCTTTAAGCGCTGTGAAATCAGCCCTCCTTTAACACACACATGTGCACACCCACACACCCATGGGAAGCATGTACAGATGCATTAATGCATAAATGCACACTTTCTATAAGAACACATTCAAAACTTGAGCCACTGTAAAAGAGTTTTACCTAATTGAAGACTCTAGCCAACATCAGACATAGTTCTTTATTATTGCCTCATCTGTCATAAAGTGAAATGAGACTGACATATTTGCCCATCTTGCATATAAAACCAATAATATTTTTACCTAGTAAGCTCATAGAAACAATATTTTGCCAGCCAGCATTTATACATAGCCAGAAACTCGTGGAAATTTCACAACATTATTCTAAAACATGAGTCCACAATTAAACTGGCTTTTGTAGAGTTCAGTTCTTGATGTCACATCAGGTTCCATTTTGCTGTATGAGTAATCCTTTTGTATATGATTTTAGGAAAGGACTATTTTGCCCTCTGCCTTTAATGGAAAGGAGGGGAGCCTAAGTCATTTTTGACAATCAGAATTTTGAAAGGTAATCCAAAATCCACTAAAGTATTTCTTTATGTTTTTCAAAGGTATGCAATGAGACTGAAGAACTTTGCAAGCCCCTTGGCATCTGATGGGGACAAAAAGCTAGCAGTACTATGGTGAGTTGCACAGAGGCTACAAGGAAACTGCTGAAATGTTGCAGAGGGATATGAACAGTCCACATCAACTTAAGCAGCTTACCTCAGCTCATTATTCTGCCTTTCTGGTGAACTGCTAAAAGGATAGCTAATGGATTTCTTCAGTTGCTGACTAAACATCTACTCCCCACACTGAAATTTATACCCTTATCAAAATGGGATATTAATGATTCCACCTTCATTTGTTAAGTGTTTTTATTTACACATGTTCCTTAATCTGAAATTAGACAAGTGACTACAAAATATGACTTTTTGTGTTTAACAGTATATGATCTTCATGAGGCACTGTCATTAATTTAATCCTTTTATTCTCACCCAGCTACCGATGCTTGTCACTTCTCTATTTGAGGATGTTTAAACTGAAGAAGGACCATGCTATGAAGTACTCCAGATCATTAATGGAATATTTTAAGGTAATCCTTCTTTTGTATGATTCATAGGTAAATGGTGACCAAAACCCTAATGAAAAATGCTAGGCATGTAAACCAGATGTCAGACAACTAAGAGAAGAAAGATACTATCATAAGCCTAACCTCTTTTCCTTCTGCTGGCCACACAGCCTTCTGATTCCTAAGAAAGAAGGTACACCGTAGTACAAATGGCCTATGGTAGCCTTTTGATTGCAATTAGGGGAGATGGAGGTGATCATACCTTGTATCCACAATCTCATTTAAAAATCAAGCCAAAAAGTACTTTAGCTGTGACAGAAGTTACCATGGCCATATTGGATGTCTGTTTATGTCCCTCCTTGGTGTACCATTGGTTCAGTTTAAGGAATTTGATTGCATTAATTACCAAAGAAAATAAATGAACGAAGTCATCCTCTAGAGAGTTGAGGTTTTTGGGTTTGATTTGTTCTGTTTTAGTTTACAAATTAACAAGAAAGGTAACTGCAAAATACAATACTATTATTTGAAAATGAACCAACATAAAATCCAAGCAGTAGTCTGGTACTAGGCTTAGCTACTCTATGTTCTAATATAGCTTCAGTCTACTAATACTGGCTATAACTTAAAATTGAGATAGTTCACTGCTCTTTTCTTTGGCCTGACCTTAGAAAAAAATGACTTTTTGCAAGTATGTAAGACCACTTGGCCACATTGCACCTAGCATTGTCTGAGGTGAATCACACCATGACCTTGTAGCAAGTAGCCCTGAGTACCAGTGTATGTCTGCATGATGACACTGATTCATCTGGAATTATGAAGCAGACTTCCAGTTACTACGTGGTATGGATGTAATGCCATAAAGCTAGTACTCATGTGGGTGAAAAGGGATCATATCCAACACTTCCTCAGTTCCTTCTTACAGTATACTGTAAAAATGTGGATTTTGAATTTCACTGAACTTCTAAAATCCCTAGAGGGCCCCCCAAAAAGAAACAAACAAACAAGCAAGCAAGCAACAAAAACTAAAGTGTCAAGTCCTATTTCCCCAAACAAGTGTCCTTGGCTAAGGTCTGAGAATGCTCATTTCTAACAACTTTCCAAGTAATTCTCATGCTGCTGGCCTTGTCATTTCACTGGTAGCCACTGTTCTAATATCTGTCCTCTGTGCTTTGTGAGGGAATTGCAAAACATCAAACCGATGCTAAGTAGCCTGTGAATGTGTTGCACTTATTTAACTTTAAAACTGAATCAAGTCTTCAGAATACACACTGACACCAGGGCAGCATTGAATTCTTACTAACTCTAGCAAATGCTGACTCTCTTTTCAAATGTCCCTCTTGCAAGGGGGGCTGGATTGGAGACCAGAGGGTAGTAGAAGACCACCAGCTTGGCTACAATTGCCAAGAGAAGACCTGACTCATACTGGGGTTACAGTCAGCTGGATCCCTGTCCTGTCATGGTATATGCTAAATATCAGGTTTTTCCTTCCTCCAAAAGAGTGTGGCCAGAAAACAAAACAAAACAAAAATCCCAAAACTTAAACAAAACAGAAAAAAAAAACAAACAAACCGAAACCAAATACCAAAATCAACCAACCAAACAAACAAACAAAAAAAGAAGCCGATACTATAAATCAGTCAGATTCTGTCAGAGAAACAAGAGAATGTTTTGAATTCCAACTTCTTTTGCAATGCAGCCCCAGACTAGTTGCATTGCTAAACAGAGAAAAGAGCCAGCCATGAGAATTTGCACGTAATGACGGCAAATCACAATGAGTCCTGAAAGCAAACAAGCAAAAATGTATTGTTTGATTCTGACATCTTCCTTAGATATCAGACATAAACAGTCAAACCTGTATCCCATGGAAAAAGTTTGCAACTAATGCTAAAGGTGAAAGAAAAACTTACTTGTTCTCCAAAGGGCTTGTTTTGCAGAATAAATTTCAGATGAGGATAATTAAGCCACTTCTTGGAGAACTGAGTCTGATTTCACTGGGCCTTTTAGTATATAAGATCTTTCATCAAGTGACTTTCACCGTCCTGATTGGAGCCCACTAATTATCCTAACCAGCTATTTTCATCGAGTGTGCGTCGTGGTATGCTGATGCGCACATACATCCTAGCTCTGCATCCCGAAATGCTGCAATCAATATTAATGTACTCTAAATCACACTTACATCTGTTTCTGAATTAATAAACACAAAATAGATGTCCTTATTTCCCTCTCTTGCTCTCTTTCAGCAAAATGCTTCAAAAGTTGCTCAGATACCATCTCCTTGGGTAGGCAATGGAAAGTAAGTACGCTACCAAAAATTGCTTTTTCATGAAAATGAATGATTGGATAGACCCCACATATTTTGCATTGATTGCTCAAGAGTGAAGGACAATTTCAAGACTCCAGTCATTTTTCTGCACACAGAATTCTAGTCATGTTTCAGCTGATGGAAAACCAGAAAAGTTTTAAATGATGTGCTTCCTTAAAGATCCATAAGCTAAATTATGGCCATAAAATATTTGCAAATGAGATGGCAAGCAACATACCATTTCTGGAAGGTGGGATAAAGTTAAATCCACTGCAATGATTTGTCAGTGATTCCCTTGGTAATGAAAAGACAATGAAATATTCATTGATATATGGTAAGTGATGTTTAATAAACCAAACGCATAATAAAGCTAAAAATGTGAAGGTACTTAGTCAACCAATTATCTGGGCATTCATGGAGATTTTTATACCAGTACTAAAACACCTTGACCTAAATAGAAAAGGATGTGCTCTGATGCTGGTGTAAGACCTCATGGACGGACTCAGACTTACATCCTTATTTAGAGTCCTATCAGCTTAGGGTCCCCCCTAGACTTCAGAAACACTGTAAAGAGTCTGCATGAGACTCTTTGTATAGAACTGAGCCCACTCTCCTTCTAGATTTGCCCTTCTCCCTTTAAAATGAAAGGGGCCAAGTTTTATACTAACTGGGGGCCATGGAGGAGATGATCCTTACAGAGAGCAATTATGAACCTCACTCTGTCTCCATAATTTGCGTTTGCTGACTTTCCTGACTAGCCATGTCACCTCTGGTTTCAAAAGTATCCCATCTCTTCCAAGCTCATTTCCTGTCTGTATAGGAAGAAAAAGAAGATGTCAGTGGACACATTCCCAATAAACCTGTTATACCTGCTTTTTTCCAATTTTTATCATCTCTTATCAAAATAACTTCCTCATGAGTAGAATAGCCTGACTGTCACTATAAATATCTACAAAGTGTACTCCAAAAGTGTGAACTCTACTCTGAGATCATAAAACCATTCAAAGAGAGAGAACAAATCCATTAAGAACTACACATTAGATCAATTACTGTGCTGAAAGAAAGCACCACTTCGATGGTTGAATTAGGTCTTACTCTTACACTGACAAACAAGAGGGAAGACAGTTTCTCTCTATGGAAGTTTGAAAAATAAAAATAACTATTGAAAGGCCCAGAGAAAGCTATTTTCTCTGAGCACAGAATAAAGAAAGAGCAAGGTCAGGTAAGCAGCTAGTAAAAAATCATTGTGAATAATATATATGTATATATACATATATATGTATATGTGTGTGTTTATGTGTATGTATGTATGTATGTATGTATGTATGTATGTATTAAATTCAGAAATGGAAGAGCTCAAACACACTTGAAGCTTGTGAGGTGACACTAAAATCCTCATGTCATGCTTCTCAAGCAGCTTCAGTCTAAAGAAAGTGCCCTTCCTTAGGCTGACAGTCATGCTGTGCTATGCTATGGTATGGTGTGTGGTGGAGTAGGGTGGGCAGTGTGTGTGTGTGTGTGTGTGTGTGTGTGTGTGTGTGTGTGTGTGTG
>JANHMN010000005.1:4818881-4838343 GCA_030674055.1 Rhabdomys pumilio | reverse complement strand
TGTGTGTGTGTGTGTGTGTGTGTGTGTGTGTGTGTGTGTGTGTGTGTATGTATGTGTGTGTATATACTTCTAAATGAAATTTCAGATTGTTTTTCAATTTCTATGAGGAATTGAGTTGGAATCTCAGTGCAGATTACATTGTTCTGTAAATTACTTCTGGGAGGATGGCCATTTTCACAATATTAACCATACCAATCCATAAATATAGGAGGTCATTCTGTCTTTTTGTTTCTTCTTCAATTTCTTTGTTCAATGTCTTAATATTTGTATTATATTATATTATGATTAATCTCATGGAAGAAGCTAAAAGGAGAAAAATGTCAAAAATTGACTGGGACAAGACAGGAAGCAATGGTACACTTGTGAATAAGCCATAGAATATCTGAAATGAGATTTTTGAGCACAAAGAAATGGGAAGAAGTGTGTGCCTCATGAAGTAAAGGGAGCAATGTGATGATCTGATACATATATAAAATATATAATGATCAAATCTGGATAATCAGAATGCCATGTTCCTAAATATATACTTCCTATATGTGCTGGTAATTTTATGATTCCTCTCTTTATAAAACATACAGTACGTACATAAAAATTGTACTTGCCCCACTGTGCGTAGAACACTTCAACTTACTCCTGTGTAAATAACTGGATTTTGGACTAGTTTTCAAATTATCCCTTCTTCTCCTTCTTAGCCTGTACTAACCATGATTCTCATCACTGTGTCTATAAACTTGCTTTTTTAAGCTTCCATGTTTAAAAAAAAAAACCACATAAAGCAAAGTAACATGTGTTCTTTGTTTTTCCTTGTGATTTACAGACACGATAGTAAGCATTGTAGGAAAATAATGTCTATCAAGTAGAAGCGCCGTGCTTGGTGGTACATGGCAATTTTGTGCTAAGATGGGTTTAGAATTCTGGCATCTTAGGATTCTAGCACCCACAGTTCCTTTTTCAATACGTATCTCCTGGCATGTTGTAATCTCCAGAGAATGTATGAATTTCTAGCTATAAACTAACATTTAGGAGTTAATTACAATTACCAAACAGAAAGATTATAAAATAGCACATATGACCTATGTAGATAAAATATTAATTCTCGTATCACTAACTAGTTCTGTTTGCTATTTGTTCCTTGGCTTGGAAATCCCCATATCCCATCCCTGCCTTGAGAATAAATCATAATTTAGTGAAGCAGGAAAATATCTCAGAAATCATAAACATAGTTGGGAACCCCTCACATGTTGTACACCACACAAATACATAGCAGATTTGAAGATCTGCCTTTCTACCAAGGCCAGAATACTCCATAAGATAGACTCCATTCACATAAATACCTGAACTTTCTCTCATGATGGTAGGCACAATTTATATGTGTCTGAAAAAAAGGGTTTCAGCTTCAATTATTCACAGACATTATTAATAGCACTTCAGCATGTTGGTATATGTGACCTATTTCCCAAATCAAATGTATGTGCCTCTCTGATGTGAGCAGGTATAGACTGAGAAACACAGCCACCTTGGAGTTTCCAGGTTGCCAATAATAAAGGACTAGAGATTGGAGCATGATATAGGGCCCTTTGATGATGATCTGGGGTGGAAATAAGGTTCTTTCAAAGCAGGCAGACTCTTAAACATAGTTCTGACGCATTTCTGCTGTTTATGTGTTTGTTTTGTTGCTTAGGCTAGTCTCAAATCACTATCCTCAACAAACTTCATTTCTGAGCCTCTCAAGTATCTGCACCTCTAGGAATGTATTACCACATAGGGATGTCTGTTTGTTTTACTCCCTCACAATGTCCTGCCCACCGTGAATACATTTGTGACTGCTCATGCATTCAGGCCTGTCTCTAAGCAAGTCTGTATTGGGCTATCCTAAGCTCAAGCCATAAAAAACATTACCTCCCTGCTATGTGTACCCAACAGGTAACTTATTGTTATTGATGTTGAAAGACTCAATGAAAATGTGTCCATACATTGGAACTGTCAAAATTAAGAACTTTGAAGCCTCCTCCTTATAAACCAGCATGATGATAAAGTCATCAATTAATAATCCATCTATGTTACACATCTTAAAAAATCCTGAAGTCTTAATTTCCTTTCTAGTTTCTCCAATGCTGTACCTCAAGGGGCTTTGGCAAACTGCACTTGGCTTATAGTGGCAACTGTATTTGTAATGACCTGTCACTGTAGTTTCCACTAAACACTTTGAAGATAGACCAATATTGTACACCATGTCTTCTGTCAGTTACCATTCTGAAACAGGTAGAGAAAACATCAAAGCTCTAAGTGGTTTCTTTTTCTTAAACATTGTTATACGTCTTGTATACTCAAAGTGAGAGCCACATTTATAAGTAGTGTTAATGCTAAAGAAATATTTACTCAACTCTCTCTCCCTCCCTCCTTCCCTCTCCCTCTCCCTCCCTTCCTCTCTGTTCCATATTTTAAAACAAAACCAGCAGTGTACAAAAGGGCTCTCCAATTTTAGAGGCAGTGGGGACCTCAGTGTTTCTAGTTAGAAAACTGGATAAAGATGAGTTTTTCTAGGGCCAGCACTGTAGACCTGGGTGGGTTAGTCAGATGATATAGAACTGCAGTGCCAATATGTTTCTCCTCCACTAGATCCTCTGAATAAATATTTGATGATGACCAAAACTGTAGGATCTCATTTGAAAGGAGCCAAAAAGATGCATCTTTATCGTACTAAACTTTTCTCTGGCTAGTGGTATTCTGAAGAGATCCCAGTGTGACAAGAGATCCTCCATGCTGTATGCATCCAAAACACTGCCGTCACTCTTCCCTACCAACTTAATGTGGTCTGTCTCTTTCCATTCTCCAGGAATACTCCATCCCCAGTATCTCTCAACAATGTCTCTCCCACCAACTCAATGGGGAATTGTAACAACGGCCCTGTCACCATTCCCCAGCGCATCCATCACATGGCTGCTAGCCATGTGAATATTACCAGTAATGTGCTTCGAGGCTACGAACACTGGGATATGGCTGACAAACTGACAAGAGACAATAAAGGTATGATTATCTGGTCTACTCTTTGCCTAACGATGAGGATGCAGTTGGTCACTTGTACTTTGAAGGACTAGGTCCCTTGTGCCTGTTGGCCTTATATTATTCAGTTTTGATTTCTGTGTCTTAGGTGAGAGGAAGTTAGCTTAGGGATGACACTGTAACTTATTTTCACACTTGGATTGATTCAAAGCCTAAATAGTTATTCTCCTTTAGAGCTTAAACTAATCTAATCTGTAATGTATTTGCAAATGACAGTTTCAGAATTTCATTCAGCAACAAGGATAATAGAGAAATAATTGCTAAGGCAAAAGGAGTGAGCGATTCAAAAATTAATTAAGGTCCCCTTGGCTACTGTTTGTTTGTTGAAAGGTGAGGTGGAACTAAGGTCAGGTACCTTCATTATACTCGTCAACTACAGATGAATACATGACAACACAGTTTGCATTTGTAAGTAAGGACTAAAGTTCATCTGGACTTTCTTCACACCCTGACAGGAAGATCAAGGTTCTATTTATTCTGGGAAGACATGAGATGTGCTACAGAACAAATGGAAGAAGACCCTGCTTTATCAGGGTCAATAGTCATTGATGACTTGTGCTGTTATCTGTGACCTCAACCATCATTTAGACTCAAAATAAAGCCTCACCAACCTAATGTTGTTGGGAAGTAAAACCAAAACCACACTTTTACTCTGTCCATTCACTTGCTGTGGCTCTTTCGGCCCACTAATTACAGAATATCCACTTGAAAACAAGATGGAGACTTCTGGGGATCTATTAGAAACAAACCTAAAAGAGGTTACAAACAGGCTAAAGTAATAGAACTATTACCAGTAGTGGTAAACAACTAGCCTCCTCCACAATCTAAGTTGCTTGGGGTGGACATGGGTTTTGCTAGGTCATGAGCAGTATAAGTTTCAAGGATGCAGGACACGGAGAGGGCGGGGGAGAGAGACACTTACTCACATATATACACATGTACAGGCAGAGTAAAAAAAATTAAATTTAGGTGGAAAGTGATTTATAACAGAAGACAACTCACACATCAAACTCTTCCACATGCACACAAACATATGTGTACTCCCTAACAAACGTGCAAGCATAGGAATACATGCAGGTATATATAATACATAAACACAATTCTATGGTTATCAAAGCTCATTTCATTATTTGAGACATAGACTTGACTCTAAAGCCAGCTCTCAACTTCTACTGACTCCTAAGAGTATATGCACATCCTTACATCTGTGTGTATACTGGTTCCTATGTCCCTGGTCCTATGTTATTTATTGTTTGTTGTCCCATTTGCCTTTATTTTATAGATGAAGACACTGAGGATATTTGAGGCTAAACACTTTTCCCATTGCATCAGAACTCTTTAAGTTTGCCAGAAGCAGGAGGAGAATGTCAAAGTATCTGATTTCAGAATCTGAGTTGAAACCAAAAGGCCACTCTGCCTATCTAGAAAACATATTTTGAGGCAGGTGTTTAGAGACCTTTGGTAAAAGGCTTGAACTCAGTTATCCGAACAAAGGAAATTCTTATGCAGTCTGCTTTCCTAGACTTCTAGAAACCCAGATATAAGTTTCCTAGACAACTATGCCCCCACAAAGGTTCTAGAATTGTGAACAAAGACCTAGGCATATTGAGATATGTCTGGTTTATCTGGTTCTAATCTGTCTTGTTTTATATCAGTAACTGAGGGAAGTTTAATATTTATGGATTTCCTTTATAATTGTGTTCACTTTCAAAATCTGTTCAAGTAAGCTTCTTCTAAATCAATGGCAGAACTTTTCAGGAGCAGCATGATGACTGTGCTGAATCTAGGGTGAAATAGTACTACTCTCGTCGTCAGCATAGCCTGCCAAGGAGCTGCTAAATTCTTTGCCTAATATTGAATACAAACAACACTGTCACTGTACCAACAGAGAGAATACATGCTGCTAATTGTGCCACTGGGCTCTTCAGTGGCCTAGGAAGATACTCTAATGTGGAATGCTGTACTTACCACCTTTAATTCTGCAGACATGTCATTTATGACTTGCTTGGATGTGAGGAGTCTTCTAACATCTACTGTGTGTAGATAGAAGTGATATAACTTGGGAGCTCCTCTTTGGATAGAAACTTCACATCCTACTCATGGAAAGCTGTGACATTGAGATGGGCAGTATTGGTTGGCTCTTTTGATAGAAACCCTCCATCCCTGCCAGTGCATGCCCACTCTTGCAGCTGCAGATATTTTGTTACAGAAGGTTATGGTCCTGAAACAGGCCAATGGGCTAATCTACCTTCTGCCCTTTGATCAGAAAGTTCTCTTCCCTATATACCCCAGCTACATATTACCCTATTGAAGTAGTCATTAAAATGGTGACTTGGCAGTCTGATTTAAAATGCCAAAGACAGCTTTGCACAGAATCTTTTGGGGATGTCTTAGCTCACATAAGGCTCACATTCATTTAACAAAGACTAGTTGTTTAACATTTTTCTTAGTATTATGTTACCAACAAAAATTTTCAATGCCAGAAGTAATTTACTCTATTGTCAGCAGAAATTCCTTTTATTGCATTGCTCAGGTTAAAAAGTATCACATAATCAAATGAAGTTGATACCTGGAGAAGAAGCCCATATGTTCTATAAAACATAAAGAATAAACGCACTGTTCAGTGAAATACCATCTGCTAAGCAATCAAGTACATGTAATCTACGCAGAGAAATTGTTTTCTAAGACGGCAGAAGGGTGTCTCAGCCACTTTAAAACACTCTCCAGTTCCACCCTGGATCTGGATTTGGATTTCTCATCTTCATCCAGCACAGGCATAGTTTCTTCTAGAAGGCTGAGGCTGCCTTTCCTGTGGGGAGCTAATAAGAAAAAAAAATGTCAGTAAGACCTCTTGATACAGTGTCAGACAAGTCAAGTGGGGAAAGGGGTGCCTTGGGTGTTTTTCAGACACCATATAGTCTTCCCCACATACATTCCCTCAAAGCAGGCATTTTAATACTCAAGTCACACAGGCGAGTAGTTAGTAATGTAGCCTCAGGACTATCCCATTTCTCAGTCAGCCAGGAGTAATCATGTCATGTGGTGGCTACTTGCTGGTCATTTTCTATCCCTACAAAATCAGTACCAAGACTTCCTACCTCAGACTCTTCCATGACATTCATTTAATGCTGGTTATATTTTCTACTCAGCTTCACTGGAGTTTCCTATACTTTATCAATAAAAGTCAGGAAAAAAGTTCATTTGGACCAAAGGAAATATATATTTTCAACTTAATTACATATAAAATTAATAACATCTTTACATCAGAGAAGTCATGATACTTATTGGACCTCTTTGTTGTATAAGGAAGCTTTTACAAAAATAAAAATATTATAGTAACATATTTGACTATTTATATATATATATGCATTCTAGAATACATAAATACTACAGTTTTATAAATTTACATAAATATGTAGTAAAAAATATGTGTGTATGTGTGTGTGTGTGATAATGTAACAAACTTCTAGAAGATGGTAATGCACTTTGAGAATATGATGTTGAGAAAGAATATGGGGATATAAAAAAGTACTTAACATGAATGAACAGATTTAACTGAGCTTTGGTTCACTAATCACAGTAATACAAACATTGTGTTGTTAAATTTTTGATATTCAATATATTCAATAAACAAATTCATATATATGATCCATATATGTATGTGTATAAATGTCATAGATAGATACATAAATAATTTTGGTTCCCTAGTAAGTCATTTAAATTTTGCTTGATTGAAGGAGTAGACGGTCAGATGGATGACCAAATGAGTCTTTTAATGTCCACATGATTGTAGTATTGACTAATACTATCTGGTGTATAGTTTTGTGATGTTAAATGAAGCCTTGACCAAGCACTACTCTGATTTTTCAGAATTCTTTGGTGATCTGGATACACTGATGGGGCCTCTGACCCAGCACAGCAGCATGACCAATCTTGTCCGCTACGTTCGCCAGGGACTGTGTTGGCTGCGCATCGATGCTCATTTGTTGTAGTGGGCACTCTGCCATCTCTCGCATCAGCACTCATCCCTCTACCTTTTACCAGTGCCTTGATGGTCACTGGTGGAACTCCACTCATTTGGGAAAGTTCTCTTTCATTATGTTTGTTTTTATGCATTTTTGATATCTGTGAAAAACTGAAGTCATTGTAAGTGGACACTACAACTGAGAGAAGTGTATGTTTTATTTTTTAATATTTGATATGCATTTCTCATATCTCCTTATTTTTGTGCTTTATGGAATGAAAATCCCTACAATATTGAGTTAAGTCCACATGATTCAAAACAAAGAATGAGAAGCACATGTGATGATGACAGGTCCCTGAGAACTCAAAGAAGCATCTAACATGCATCTGAACAAGGGACCTACAGAGACCTTCGCAGTAGCCAGTCCCCAAACTAGACTCTTGGGTCCAGAAAAGAATGTATCTCAGAATCCATTGTTTAGCAATTTCTGTGGTTCCCACAGACTAAATCTTCAGGCGAGAACCTTCATTGTCAAACCCATAGATTTGATGTTCTAACCACACGATAAAATCAAGGGTAGCAAGCAAAACACAAGCCTAAGAATTCTACTCTTGAAATGACACACCACAAGACTCTTTTGTTAACATCCTGTTCCTGGTTACCTATGCTTTTCTGATATTTTAATAGTGAGGAGGAAGAGAAACACTTAATTCAATAACTTTATGATATCATCTGGTGTAAACAGTTTAAAACTTAATTCCTTACCTGAGATTGTCTTTGCACAAAAGTCTCCTTTACAAGATGCACATCTATGTCATCAAATTTTCACACTTATCTTAGACTTGATAAATCAGACTGGACTGAAAGCTGTCCTCCCAGAAATCCATGCCTTGGCCTCATTTTCAGCCAGTAGGCAAATCCATAACTCCATATATTTTGATAGATGTGCATATGAAATCTGTGGAATCAAAAGTCAAGTTATCATTTCTTAAAATTAATAATGCACAATTAATTTCCTATTGTCTTCCCTATCTAGACTTTACAAATATTATCCACATTTTCTATTTTTTAGGTATTTTTCTTTCAGCTTTCCTTTATTATTTCTTTCAAAAGATCTTGGCTAAAATACAGTCATTGTTTTATGTTAAAGTTTATTTTAGTATAAGACACTTACATGAAAATTCCAAAGAAAACACTAAACTCTATAAGTAATACCTTAATTTTCTTTTTATTAAATGAAAATCTTAGGTAGTACTTCACCCTAGGATCCTTGGAAAGATTCTTGAAGTTTGGGAACAGTTCATCTTATTTGGAGCATTTCCTTATGAGCTATGGCTCTCTCTCCTTATGATTCTCTACATTCATCTTACGTCCCTAAAACTCACCCTGTAAATATCATCTTCAGTGTTCCAGCTCACTAAAAAAATTCTCCAGCTATAGTAAATACTTTTCATTCATTAGTTACTTGTAATTGCCTGATGGCATATAATTCTGTATAACCTTTAATCTGCTGAGTTATTGAATTCTATTCACTGAGTTATGACCAGATAAATAATAGATATGTACATGAAAATTGCAAACTTGTATGATTCCTAAGGCAAGTCATGCAGGTCTATGATAAGAACTTCAGGCAATCACTCTGTATTCTCATTGTAAAAGTTAGATACTTCCCTAGTTGCAAAAGAGCCAGATTTGAGTTCTGCTCTGACCATATTTGAGTTTAAGGCCCTTCGTGGTATAATAAAGTTATGGAAGTTGCATTCCAATGGCTAATGCCATGCTGTTTCTTCGGCTGATGGGTGTACCCCAGCAACCGAAGCCTGCAGTTTTATGCTCCCAATATGGTTGAGCTTTAAGCCTACAGTTTCAGCAACAACGCTTACATATGTACACACACAAATGAAATCTAAATTTTTTCTGTGCCTCTTAAATGAGGAAAATGAAAACATGAAAGACAGGACACCCCAAATGGGTGTCACATGAAAATTACATGAGCTGATGACTTCACAGTAACTCGAGTTCTCTTTTTTCCATGGCCTACCAGGAAGCTTTCCTGGCTTAATAATGATGATGCCTACCAGCTTGACTTGTAAATTAAACCTACTCCACAATCCTAGGCCTTCATAGACTTACACACAGATTCTTTTTGAAGTTAAGTCTCCAGGAACTAGAAATTAGAGTGGTAGGAGCAGTTTTCCATAGAAGCAAGTATATTGTCACATAGATGGAAGACTTGTTACTCTAGTTTCAGTAACTCATCTGCGCATACATTACAAGGAGGCAAGAGAATGCTTTATCATCTCTGGTGGCTGAGTATAAAGTGCCATGTCAGCAGTATGATTATCAAATGTGACAGTAGAGCTCTGGATCATCACCTGATCATTTAGTAGAACTGCTTGTAACATAGCTTAGAAACAAGTTCAACATGGAGGATGAATTACCTTCACATCTCTGGAGATGAGGTGTCTTTGGTCTCCTGATTAAGATTTTGTATTGTTTTCTAGGCACTCTAATGATCATGTTACAGATGGTGATGTGCATTATGGGTGTTCAGCTATCTGCAGAATTGACAGATTGAAGATGTTCAGTCAAGGGAATCTTTACAGAGTAGCAGTTAAGTGGAAGGGATATGAGACATATTGGATGGCAGTAACAGATTGTGCCTCTGGATGTTACTGGAGGCTTGGTGAGCCACATCCAAACAAGCCTATGGAGGTGTGGTGATGGGCAAAGTAATAGGCAGCCTACCCCCCAACCCCAAGCAAATACAAGAAATAATCCCAGCCCTACAACATGACCCAGGTAGGGCCAGCACTATGCCTTCATTTATCACACAAGCTCCAACCACAGAGAGTCTGACAAGTTTGTGTTATGATGTTGGCTTGGCTTAGTATCTTTAATTAGCTTTGGATTTTTTAGTGGTTTTGTCATATTACTGTCTGAGTTTTGTAGGTAGGATTAATTTGAAAAGAGTTTGATAGTGTGGTCCTTGGGGTAGAATTTACCTGTAAGCATGTTGTTAGCCAGCCTATAGACTGTTAATTACTTAATAATCTCACTGGGAAAACTAGTAGTTTTATATTCAGGTGAAATTGGAGAAAGCAGACTAGCTTCTGTGGCTTTTGAAGACAAGGTTGAGATGTCTTTTTTTTTTTCTTTCATGTAGTGAAATGAAAAGATCCAAATCCTCAGTCAAAAGTAGCACAATAGATGCCATTGCCTAAAATGTGTTTTGCTGAGTTTTATGGATGAATGGTTAAAGGCATTGGAATTGGTGCATTGGAAAGATGCTAGTTTACTTCTACTGTACCTGAAGCTATCGAAATTGGATTTTGTTTTATTCAAAGTTGGATCCCGAAGGTTGAAGTTAGAATTTGAAGTTGAAATCATTTTGAAGGCAGACTCGATTAAGTAGTGAGGGTGAAGCCCTTACTTTCTTCTCAACAGACATAATAAAGGTCACCTGCATGAGTTAGCAGGTGGGAGAACCAAACTGGATCCCTGGGTAGGAGTACTCAGTAAAGCAACACACTGCTTGCTTAGAGAAGCATCACTATCCCCATTGAGAAAAATGGGTGATTCAGTGCCCCCAAATTTAACTCTGTGGGGAAATGTTGAGCCAGTTATCAGTGTTGTGTTCCAACTGGCAGACTCGATTCTTTGTCATCGTTGTTCTTGTTGTTGCTGTTGTTGTTTCACATTTCCACTCACACAGCCTTATTGTCATAATTAAACTCTGATTCATTTTCTCTTTGGTGTTAGCAAACTCCAATGACAGAAATGGCATCTGTGTATTGATAATCAGCATTTACCCTGGCAGGGGACTAATCAGATAGGCTGGTCTCAGATATTAATCCTACCATCTGATATTTCCAGCAAAAGAGAAAGTGTTTGTTAGTTCCCTTTCCATTCCCCTCCTCATGAATCTAGAAGCCCTCTGTACCAAGAGCATCACATTTTCCTCTGTAATCTTTTAACAAAAAGAAAATTGCATTGTGGGGAGGGCAGAGGGGGGTGTGGGTGGGGGGCGGAGGGTGGGGAAGCCCTTGGAGGCCAGACTGCAGTTCATGCCCCGTCCTGCTTCTGACATAGTGTTAAAGAATCATTCATAGTGCTCACACTGGGTTAGGGGACGCTGAACTGCTTTTCAGATCCATGGTCAATCATCCTTCTGAGATTGGAGCTTTGCTGTTTCATTAACTGTGCAGTGTAGACTAAAAGTGTTTAATAAAAATCATTTAAAATTGCAAACATTTTTTGCCAGTGACCTCGATTTTCTTGGCTGTTTGATTGTCTCAGACTTCGAGGAAAGCAAAAGGAATTGGCTAATGGGTTGGTGGTGGGATGCTGTAGCAGCAAAGCCAGGCCTGCTTACCAACCAGCAGTTGCCTGTAAGTGGTACCAAGCAGAAAGTCCTGAAGAATGGCCTGGTGGATGCTTTCACCTTGTTCATATGGAGAAATTATGAGTTCATCGGTCTCCACTATAGGAAACTACTTGCCATATCCAAAGGTGATTTCAGTGTTTTACAGAGTTGGCTCTGCCCTGTATCACTTTTGTGGCTACTAAACTGGCGTGTCTCAAAGTAGAGCCCAATATGGTGACAATAACCAAATGCATCCTAGATGCTCAGAACTGTGGTTCTTCAAGGCTTCCACTGAAGAAAACAAAGTTAGGAAAACCTCAAGAGCATGGGTGGATGCTCTTGGGAACTTTAGTGTACCAACATTACCAACTACTTGATGCAATGCACCTTATTCATAGCATTTTCTAATTGTCATGGTCAACATTCTAACAACATGCTGAAACCAAACTTAACAATTGTAACCTTACTGAAAACAAACTTGAAAGAGATGAATACTATCATTTTTTGTGAGCTAAAGCAAGCTAGCTCCAACACGTTACTTGACACTACCAAAGAGGGTTCATGTTTCATACATTTGTTTATGTGGATGTGCATATACACACCTACTTTAATAACTAAAATATATAAGTTTAAATAAGAAACAATCTATTAGTGAAGCTGATTGATGATGAGGCCCTGGGAGTATTGGGAATTCTAGAAGTCTGACTTTTAATCTGGAGCTAACTAGACATTATGAAATTCTCAACAGTTGAACACAAATAGATTAGTGCAGCGGCACTGGCTCTGCGTCTCAAAGACAATATGGAAGTGAGGCTAATACTGTAAAAAACTACCATAAGTCATCTATAAATATAAAGAATAAAAAATGCATCTCATGAATACTAGTTTTTATTCTCCAGGCAATGTTTCTAATTTTTAAATGTAACTTAGATAAAATAGTTACAGAGTCCTTATAGAAAAGCACAATCCAAAGTTAATTGGTTTTTTTGTAATATGGAAATAGTAAGTTTGTCATACGCACATTGTTGATCAAATTTTTACTTCAGTTAAATCTTTAACATTTGTTCATGGTTAAATGTCTCTACATCTTGATCTAGCTCTGAATTCAAACAGAGTATCTCCTGAAGCAATAACATAAGTATGTTTCCAAAATGACAGTTCTTTTTCAGCAGTTATGAAAAAAACTAAGGTCAGTAACAAGAAGACATAATATGCAGTTTCTAAGAAGACAAAGCTTCTATTAAACATGCACAGGAGTCTATTAGACCTCTACCACTAATCATCCTGGGAGTATGTAGAAACTCTGAAATAACTGATTTTCCTGGGCTTACACATCTATAATTATTAAGAGCTTTTCATGAAGAAAGGTTGAAGAACTTTGGCTTAATATCCTATTCTTTAAACACTGCCATATTCCATATGAGCCTGTATCCACACCAGTACAAGCCTTGGAAGAGATGCAATTTTTGCTCAGAGTTTCTAGCCTTTGTGTCATTTGCCTCTATAATTATTTCTGCAGCTAGAGAATGAATGTTGTAGCCCTTCTTGATATTCCTGCAACTTTTTTTTTCCTGCCAGAGAATGGTAACATCTGGTTCCCATTAAATCAGCATTGCATTTATACAGGGACCCTGTATGCCATAGGCAACTCACTGGCTTTCATGGCTACAAGGAACTAAAAATGTGTTTAACATCAGATGGTAATGCAGATCCATTCTTGCTAATCAATCATACTCACTCATGAATATTACAAATGAGACTGATTGTGTCTCAGGACAATTTGTCAAATAGTTTTCTTCCTGGATGATTCCACACTCTAGATGTTAGAAAGGAAACTCTCTGAGATAAAATGCTAGGTATTTATTTAATGCTATGAATTATTGTTTTCTGTTCTTATTTTCATCATAATAATTCTTCTCAAGATTTTTGGATGTGGTGTTGCCATCTATAAAATTAACACGTTAAATTTGAGAATTACACAGAGAAAAAATAATCAGAAATGGACACTGGGTTAAAAAATTGGTTCCTTTACATACTTTATGAGTGATACATACTTAGGATCTTCTAGGAAAGAGACTAGCTAGCATCTTTTCTGTTCTTATAGCCGTGGCTATGGCTATGGCTAAGGCCATGATTATTGTGATCTGTCTCACATTCTTTCTTCCCTCCTTCTTTCCCTTCCTCCCTTGATCTCTCTGCTTCCCTTTCTTTCTCCCTTTCCTACAAGCACTTCCTAATGGTATTTCTGCTGATGCTGCTTCTCTCTACAAACAAATACAGAGTAAATTTACTGTGAATTTCTAAATTGCACTTGTTCATCTTGTTCATGATTTTAAGTCACAAAAAGTTAATCAAAATAGATATGTCCTGATTTAAGATGAGTGACCTGGAAAGACATGCTGTATTATGAAATTACAGTTTTACGTTGCAAGATTGTGTGTGTGTGTGTGTGTGTGTGTGTGTGTGTGTGTGTGTATGCTGATATAATTTGTCTATATTTGGACCTTTGTTACACACTTTTGAAACAAATAGAATGGTTGCTGTCAAATGAAAAAAGTTGCTTATATCACTACTATTTGATGAACTTTAGTTGGGAGCCTGGCAGCAGTAAACATTTTCAGATGTTGCTGCGACCAATGTAAATATAATAACAAATCCTTCTTCAATTAATTTGCCAGAGCACTTCAGTCAAGAGATTTTTTTATGTTCATTTACTTTTCCCTTTTATTTTTGAAACGTAGGCTGTTCTTACTCACTGAAGAATTATTATGATTGCAGAGCTCTCTCCCCTTTAAAGTATTGAACTTAGACTCATTAGTAAACTTGAGTTACGCTAGGAAACACATCATCCAGGAATGCAATCTTGACAAATGTTGATGGGTTACCAAAAAAGAGAATTCTCCATCTTTGTTTTGTCCACGGGACCAAATGGTAAGAAGGAGAAAGCTAGTTTTGCAAACGAGTGGTTTTATAATATCCACCAAGGCTTAATGTAGTTTAATAAAGGATTCAACCTATCTTACAGTAAGTTACTTGAAACCTATAAGCACAGCAAGAGTTGTCAGGAGCATCTTCTTTTTGTCCTATAGTGGATGCGTTCATACCTAAGAGGCACATTCCTATCTTGTACGCACAGTTATAGCATTTCATGTTCCCAGAAAGGTCCTTCAAACATGTTACAAATGAAAGTGTAACTCTGTAACATTTTTCTCCTTCCTCTGGGACGGAAAAAGAAGTGATATTTTCATGCATATTTTAAAAACAAATATTGTATATGTAACTATAAGGATTTGTTTTTTATTTTTTTATTAATTAACCGAGACACAAGTGGGAATGTGTCAGCCTATGCATTTTCTGTATGATGAGGGCACTGACAACTATGCCTCTAGATCATTGTTGTGCGAAGCCATAATTATACAAATACCATAAATTCGTGTGTGTGTGTGTGTGTGTGTGTGTGTGTGTGTGTGTGTGTGTGTTGTATCTGTATGGTTGTCCATGATATTTTTACCTTTTCCTTCCTGAAAACCATTATTTCACAGTTACAGGAGACAATGGATATACCAGTATATAGAGTGAGCATTTCAAAATAAAAACTCTGTCTTCTGGGAAGCTTATGTCCTATCATGGCTCAATCAAATGGATTCTTATTGGCCTTTGTTAGAAAATGGACTCTTCAAATCTAACACAGTTTCCAAGAGAATCTTAGTGGGTAAAGAAACACATGAGATAAAAACAAAGACCATCTCAGCTCTAACAACACAGAGGTGAGCACTCATGGAAGAAATATTTTTGCTTCAAGCTGCTACTCTGATCCACAGGGGTCAATATTTAACCTGGGCTCTTTCCAAACAAAAAAAGCAACATACCATTAGAAATAGCCTCGCCTAGCCCCTAAGCAAACGTTCCCGAGGCCCTGTCCCTAAGAGATGCCTCTTCCATACAGATAGCCTTCCAGGTGCCCATTAAAATACAATGATAATTCAGGAAGTGCCTTTTCGGCTTTAGCAATTATCCTTTTTGAATCACTCCTTCATAGGTGCAGGATGTCCGAATTTGCACTTATTTTAGGCTCACCAACTGTCAGTGTTCTTACAAGCATGCTTGTCTCAACAGAATTTCAGTGAGTTCTGATATTCTGTAGAGGCTCAAGTACTTGTTTAACATCAGTCAATTAATAAAATAGCGGTTATCTAGCTTTTAAAATCTTGTTTCATGTGCTTTATATGGATAAAAATGGCTTTGCATATTAAATGTGACATGCATGTGTTTTCTTGTTTTGCTGTGCAGTAATTCTATATACAATCATTTTCATGTGCTTTATTATCTTTCAACAAGATAGCTCTAGAAAAGTGATCCTGGCTAAACAGTACATTGGTTTTTCTCATAAAGGCACTAACTATACTGCTAATGCTTTAAATTATTCAAAAATGAAAAATCAATTGTTTATGAAAACCTCATTTTCAGCATGTACATTATTGTGCTTACAGACTTTTTCAACAATGGGTACCTTGTTGCATGCAGTTTTAAGCTACTGCCTTAGCTTTGGGAATGGCTGACCAACCAGCCCCCACCTGGCTTCCTTTATGCTCTACCCACCTTTAGCTTCAGGAGGTGAGACATGTTACCAGCCTCCACCTAGCTTCTTTTAAATCCTCAGACAAAAGACACACACACAGTTTGTTCCTTTACAACGTGCCTTCTTGGCACAGTTGCTTGGCATTACTGTCTCCCGGTTGGAAAATCATGCCCTTAATATTTTTATCTCCGTCTTTCCACCTGCCCTAAACTTCAGTGGCTAGTCCCACTTGCCCCCTGTCAAACATCCCTGGCCACTCGCCTGTAGTGGCCACAGGCTCCAGCTCTTCCTGAAACGTCACATGGCTGCTGTGATCTGCTCCTTCCAAAACATGGTGACAACTCCTCTCTCCTTTCTTGTGGCTGCCCTTTCCTCCTGGGACCTGTAAGTCCCACCTGTACCTTCTGCCCAGCAATTGTCCCCAGCTTTCATTACCTACAAATCAAGAACCAATTTGGAAACAGGACTTTAGTACCAGAACCACCCCCTTTAGTACCTGTTACTATCTCTTTATCACAAGACAGAACCAGTGTTCCTACTTACCTCAATAATAAAATCAAGAACTATTATAAAAATAAATAACTCACAGATTCAACTCATTTTATAAGAAAGACCCTAGGACAATAAAGCAAGCTCTCATTTATGAGAAAAAAATTAATTTTTTTAGTTTTCTAGGTTTTTAGTAAAAGAGCAAAAGTTTTTTGAAAGCATAAGGGCATAAAATATCACAGAGAGAAGAGACGGCAGAAATGATTAAGTAAATCTAAAAATTCAAAAGGTCAAGCAGAAGTGTCTATTTATTGCAGTAGCATGTAGCTGCAAGCCTGGAAAGGCAACATAAACAGTGATTTTAAGTCACAAGATTAATTTATCACAAAGAGATTACATTATTTTAAGTATACTCTTTATATTCAGTCAGAAGCACATGCCATCTAATTTAGAATGTTTTTCAACAAAATGTTCAACATTCTCCAGACAGATAAAAGCATGTTTTGGGTACCATGAAATTTCATACATATGGACTATAGAAACTAGCACTATAAAATGACAAATCACGATACTAAGATCATATAGCATACAATATCTGTCAATAAATATGACATTAACAATTCTTTTAGCTCAGTTTCCTGTGAGAGGAAACTGCACTACATTTGATTTGTTCAAGTATTTCGACATTGCAAAATAACAATCATAATCTAGGTATGAACACTCATGGGCCAAATGTGTCTAAAACTGATAGAGAATTACCACTAAGAAATTGAAATAGCTGAAACCTACATCATTCACAAATAGGAATTTTTTGTGATAAAACAAAGAAAGTTTTACATTAGTAAATTTAGATGAGTGAAGTATATAATTTTTCTCAAGCAATGACGCTGATTCTTTCTCAAAAATACATGCAACAAATTATTATGTGTGCATAAAATATGCATGCACATGGAAAACTAAAAAAAATATGCAGAATGACATTTTAAAAGTCAAGTGCTGAGGTTAAATGAAGCTCCACAGGGCTTATTATCACTAATAAAGACACTAGTAGCCCAACACTTTTCTGGCACTTTCATACATATCTTTCCATAAAATATGCACATTGGTCCTATGTAAAAAGTATTATATGTCTCTTGGTTAGATGGCAATGTGGAGATACAACATGATTAACTGTTTGTCAAAAGTTGCAAAACCAAAGTTTATAGCTTGTGTGGTAGCAAAGGACTTGAGCTTTGAACTTGGAGCATGTATCATTTTCATTATAAAAACAAAAGTTAAAACGAATCTCTGAGTGCTTAGAAAGTGGTATCTTTTTGATGATAAAAGGACAGGCACTGGGACAGCCTTTCAGCAATGCATTCTTCAGTGAAGACTGAGACCAAGGCACAAGAGGATCCTGCAACTCTGGTATGGCACAGTGGCATGAGTCTTCTTTAGTTTTAAATTTAAAAAAAAAAGTGAAGGCCACTCCTTGCAGGCCAGTCACTCAGTCTGAGATGATAGTCAAGGATGGACTGACTGATGGAGCTTTAATATCAGTATGCTTCGAACTGCTTAACTCCTGCAGGATTTGAGGCTTTGGGGCAGGACTTTAGAGCAGGTTATTGCTACCTGACACAATATCTCTGGCTTCTACTTTTCTCTGTCAAGCGGATCTACTATCAGCCTTTTCACAGAAATTCAGACTAGTATTTCTCATCCTATACTTCCTCTCAGCAACTTGGAGGCGTTTATTCCCCCCAAATCTTTCCTTTGACACACTGTCATTATCAAAACAACAGTCTTAATCCTCTATAGGTCTAAGAGTAGGGAGGTCAGCTTGAAGGTTGAAGCTACAGAAGTACATATGCCACAAGTTGGTAGTTTATGGCAAAGTGTAGCACATAAAAGGCTGAAAGTGTTTTCAACAGTTTTCCAAGAAACACAGTTGGAGTTTGGGAAGAACATTATGTCACCCACTTTCTTTTTTTCCAGTTTTTAATTAGTTCTTTGAAAGTTTCAAAATATATGTTTAGGTTATATTAACCCTTCTATCCCAATTCTTACCAAATCTACTCCATTTGCTAGCCATCAAAGTTATATCCTACTTTTAAAAATCCTCAAAGACAAATTTTGCTTCCTAAAAAGGCTTGGATATGTGGTCTTTCACTGGAGAGTTGGTTGATTTACCAAGGCCACACTCTTAGAGAAAAATCTCTCGACAGCTAAAAATTTCCAGTAGCACTATGACCAGTGTGCCCAACCATCTTTTCCATGATGGAATTTGGTCTGGTTTGGGCTTACACAGGTCTTGAGTGAGCATGCTTTCCCAACTTCTGTGAGTTCATCTTTGCAGCTACTCTGCTGTGTTCAGAAAATAATATCTCTTTGTAGTCATCTACTGCCTCTGGCTCTAATAATCTTTCTTCTTTCTTTTTCCTTTCTTTCTTTCTTTCTTTCTTTCTTTTCTTCTCTCTTTCTTTCTTCTCCTCTTCCTCCTCCTCCTACTCCTTGGGAGATGTGGTACATAATTTCTCTATAGGGCAGATTCTACAGTCTCTTATCTGAATGTTGACTCTTTGTTTTGTATAACACTAAATCCTTAAGAGTCATGTTAATACTATGTCAACATAATAGTACTAGGTTCTCCCTTAGGGCCTATGACCTATCTAGGTATAGATTCTGAGCCTGATAATATTGCCTGGTATAGGTTTCATCTCCTGGAGTGGGACTTTGAGCCTAACAGAAAATGGCTCATTACTCTGATGATGTTACTGTCATCTCTGTACCAGTTGGCGTGTCATGCCAAGCCCAGTCATTACTGTAGATTGTAGGATTCACTATTAAGTGGGAGAGGGGGAGGAAGAGGTAGTGAGGGAGGGGAGGAAAGAGAAGGAGGGGGAGAAAAGACAGGGAGGGAGACACAGAGGGAGAGAAAAAGACACACACACACACACAAACACACACACACACACAGAGAGAGAGAGAGAGAGAGAGAGAGAGAGAGAGAGAGAGAGAGAGA
>JANHMN010000005.1:4717751-4818871 GCA_030674055.1 Rhabdomys pumilio | reverse complement strand
AGAGAGAGAGAGAGAGAGAGAGAGAGAGAGAGAGAGAGAGAGAGAGAATGAACTTGGGTGAGTAGGGAGATGGCACAGATCTGGGAGAAGTAGTGAAGGGAAATCATGGTCAAACTCCATTGTATGCAAAATAATTTTAAAAACACAAAATTTTTCTAGAAGATATGGAAACCTAATACTATAGAAGTTTCATATATATTGGAGTTGTCCTATAACAAGAAACAATATTATCTTTTCTTTAGAAAGGAAAATATAACAGCTTGGTGACTCTTCACCCTGAGAAAATATCCTAGAGGGCATTTTTTAAATGCAAATGCAAGCCTTGCTTAAGTGATTCTCATTCCAGAGGTCTGGGTCAGAGGTGTCTGACATCAGTACTTTTTCCCCAATAAAATTTTATTAAAGTTTCATTCATGTATCATAAATTATATTATTTTAAAATATGCAATTGTTTGATTTTAGCAGAGTTTTCAAGTTATATGAAAATTATCATTTCTTAATTCCAGAACATTTTAATAACATTTTCTTATTGCTTGAGAAGTTTACACAATGTGTTTTGATCATATTCGTCCTTACTTTAACTCCATAAAGATCATCCTCTATCTCCTACCCGAACATCCTCCCTTCCTCCCTTCCTCCCTTCCTCCCTCTCTCTCTCTCTCTCTTTCGCCTGTGTGTGTGTGTGTGTGTGTGTGTGTGTGTGTGTGTGTGTGTGTGTGTATCTTCCCCCTCCCTCTCTCCTTCCTTTCCTTCCTTCATCTCTGTTTAAACCCATAAAGCACAATGTTCAGTTTGTGTTGGCCACATATTCCTAGTCATGGTACCTGCCCCGGAGCTTGGTCAATTTACACCGTTAAGAAAACTGACTTTACTTCTCCGAACATCAATCAGCTGTCAGTAGCTCCTCATTTAGGATGGGATTTCATTCCTACTTCCCTTCCTTCATGTTGGAATTTTGTCCAGTTGAAACTTCTACAAGTCTTATGCATGCTGTCACAACTGCTGTGAGTTCCTCTGTGCATCTGTCCTGTTGTGTTTGGAAAAGTCACTTTTCTTGAAGTCCTATGTATGCCCCTTCTTTCACAAAGATTCCTGAGACATGATTAAAAGGATTTGTTATAGACATCCCGTTTAATGCTGAGCACTCCAAAGTCTCTCATTCTCTGAATGTTGACCAATTATAAATCTCTATGTTAATTGTCATCTAGTTAAAGAAAAACCTTTTCTGGTACCTGTTGAAAGATATTCTGATCTATGGGTCTAGCTATATTCACTAAAGGTCATTTTTAATGCTATCTCCATTTAGTACAATAATAGAACTAGGTTTTCCCCGAGGACCCATGGCCTATCTAGCCACAGGTTTCTTGGCTTGTTGATGGTAATAACTTTTAAAGTTCTATTGTTTGTTCTGACATGAAACCAAGATGAAGAATTATTGCTCTGATCATATCAGACAAAATCCCCATTACTTATTCTAGGCACATATCTTCCCAGGGCACAAGCCATAAGGTGCTTCTAGCCCTCTAGAGAAACTATCCCATGGGACACCAACATAGTATATTCTTCTCCAGGTAAGAGAATTACTTTCCCCTTTTTGTAACTCTCCAGAAATATTTAGTTACCTCAGTGACAATCTCCTGATCATATTCTTATTTTACCAATAAGATTGTCCTTGCAGCATGCCATAGATGTGAGGGAAAATGTTCAAGGAAGGTTGTATCTCTAGAGGCATTCTCAATTAGCATGCTTGGACTTGAGTAAAAGATAGTCATGGTTATCACAGAGTCCTAAACTCTCAGGACACACCAATGGCTCAGAGAGCTGGAAGGAAACATCTGTCATAGGGGTTCATTTACAAAGTCTTTCCATTCGTCCTTAATGAACTAAATAATTTATAGGAAAAACCATTACAGACTAAACATAGAGGCAGAGATTCCAGTGAATTTCTTAGTGCTTAGTATGTATTGGCCCTTATGTTACTTCTTTTATTTCTCATTTCTATTAGCTTTTCCAGAATGTCATATAGCATATTTTGATTATGTTTACCTCCCTCCTCCAACTACTCCCATATATACTGCCTAGTTCCAACCAATCCAGCTTTGTGTCTTTTCTTCTTAACCACCCCCCAAGTCCATTTGTGCTGCTCATCTACTTTTGTAAATGTGACCTTCCACTGGAGTGTGATTGACATACCAAGAGTCAAACCATTTAATCAAACTGATCCCTCCCACCCCACAGAAGCTATCAGTTGCCAATATCTCCTTAACTGAACATGGAACTTGGTATACATCTCCCATTCTCATGGTGCAATTTTGTCTGAAATGCAGAATGGTTAGCCCTAAATGGGGTATCTATATAATGTCTCCTTCCAGTAAGGAGGAATCATTGCAGAAGAGAAGGTGGAAACAGTATCGAAACCAGAGGAGGTATATGGCTACAACAAAATAGTGTTTCCCAGAAACAGGGCAATTACACATATGAACACATAACAACAATGACAGTATACATCAGACCTTATACTCTTCTTTACAACAGACAACTTTAAAGTCCATTGGTCTCAAACTAAAAGCTAATTGCTACAAATTTAGCCCAGATATGCACAGTTTTAGCTATTTAGAGCCTGAGAGCTTTACATATCTATGAAACCATGGCCAATATCTGCTATGCATATATGACATTAGTGTAATTCTCCTAATATCAAACTCTGTTTGTTTTCAAACAGGGGTCCTATTATTACATAGCTCTGGCTATACTGGAATGGTTACATAAGCCAGGCTGGCCTCAAACTCACAGAGATTCACCAACTTCTACCTCCCAAGTGCTAGGATTAAAGATGCAAGATACCATGTCCAGCTACCATCCAGTACTTAACCCCAATTAATATGTATTGTGAATAATCCTATACCGGATCCTAATCTCTAATCAAGATTAAGAATCAATTTTCTAGTCAAAAAAGTCTCCAGCTGGTGCTAAACTTCTTACTTCACTTATGCCAGTGTGCAGGTTTCTTGATTGACAGAATCATTGTGTATGTCTGAATTTCTGCCCTCTTGCTTCTTTTTTTTTGTAAGTGATTAAAGATCACTCAAGTCATTAGATAGGATGAGGGAGGCAGCTCAGTGAGTAAGAACACTTGCTCTTTTATCAGAAGACTAGGATTTAGAACATAGACCCTATGTTGAGCAGCTCACATCTGCCTGTAATTCTAGCTCCAAGAGATGACACCATTTTCTGGTCTCTGTGTGTATCCATGCTTGTGGGCACAGACATAGAGACACATAAATCAAAACAAAATATATCTTTAAAATATCATTGGATGGGCTTAAGAGATAGGTCAGCGGTTAAGCGCATTGACTGCTTTTCCAGAGGTCCTGAGTTCAATTCCTAGCAAACACATGGTGTCTCACAACCATCTGTAATGGATTCTGATGCTCTCTTCTGGTGTTTCTGAAGACAGTGACAGTGTACTCATATACATATAATAAATAAATCTTTTTTTAAAAAATGTCATTATAGCAGCCTTATTTATAATAGTCAGAAGCTGGAAAGAACCCAGATTTCGATATCTTCAACAGAGGAATAAATTACAGAAAATGTGGTACATTTACACAATGGAATACTACTCAGCTATTAAAAACAATGAATTCGAGAAATTCTTAGGCAAATGGATGGAACTAGAAAATATCATCCTGAGTGAGGTAACCCAAGCACAAAAGAACACACATAGTATGCACTCACTGATAAGTGGATATTAGCCCAAAAGCTCACAATACCCAAGATACAACTCACAGACCACATTAAGCTCAAGAAGAAGGAAGACTTTGGTGTGGGTGCTTCAGTCCTTCTTAGAAGAAGTAACAAATTACTCATGGGAACAAATATGGAGACAAAGTGTGGGACAGAAACTGAAGGAGGGGTTGTCTGGGGACTGTTCCACCTGGGTATCCATCCCTTGTGCAGTCACCAAAGGTAGACACTGATATGGATGTCAGGAAGTGCATGCTGACAAGAGCCTGATATAGCTGTCTCCTTAGAGGTCTGCCAAAGTCTGACATATTCAGAGGTGGATGCTCACAGCTAACCATTGAACTGATCATGGGGTTTCCAATGGAGGAGTGAGAGAGAAGGCTAAAGGAGCTGAAAGGGTTTGTAGCCCCATGAAGAGAGCAACAATACCAACCAACTAGAACTCCCCAGAGTCTAAACCACCAGCCTGGGAGCACATAGGGAGGGACCCATGACTCTGTATGTGTAGGGGTGGATGGCCTTGTCGGGCATAGGTGGGAGAGGAGATCCTTGGTCCCATGAAGGCTCGATGCCCCACTGTGTGCGAATTCAAGTGCAGGGAGGTGGGAGTGGGTGGGTGGGTGGGGGCACATCCTCATAGAAGCAGGAGGAGGGAGAATGGGATAGGAGGTTTCTGGGTTGGGGGAAATTAGGGGAATGGGATAACATCTGAAATGTAAATAAAATAGCCAATAAAAAATTAATTAAAAAATAAAAAAATTAAACTGTCATTAGATATTTTGTCTTGGGAAATGCTGTGAAGAGACACCAAGACCAAGGCAACTCTAATAAAGGACAACATGTAATTGGGGCTGGCTTACAGGTTCAGGGATTCGTTCCATTTTCAAGGCAGGAAGCATGGCCGCATCCAGGCAGACATGGTGCTGGAGAAGGAGGTAAATGTTCTACATCTTGTTCCAAGGGAAAACAGGAGAAGACAGACTTTGAGGCAGCTAAGAGGAGGGTCTCAAAGCCCAAGCCCACAGTAAAGCACTTCCTCCAACAAGGCCACACCCACTCCAACAAGGCCACACCTCCTAATAGTGCCACTTCCTGGGCCATGCATATTCAAAAAATTACATTCCACTCCCTAACCCCCATAGGCTTGATCAAACATATGAGTCTATAGGGGCCATACCTAGACATAGCAAAATACATTTAGTCCAACTTCAAAAGTCCCCATAGTCTACCACAATCTCAACAATGTTAAAAGTCCAACGTTCAAAGTCTCTTATGATGTTCATCCAATCACTTTATTGTAAATCCCTATAAAATCAAAATAAAAAAGTAGATCACACACATCCAATATCACAGGCTGTACATCACCATTCCAAAATGTCATAGTGGGGAAATACTGAATAAAAGCAAAACCAAAAGCCAGCTGGGCAAACTCCAAACTCTGCATCTCCATGTCTGATATCAAGACACTCTTCAGATCTCCAACTCCTTTCATCTTTGTTGACTGCAACAAACTTCTTTCTCCTGGGCTGGTTCCACTCCCTGCTGGCAGCTTTCCTTACCCTATAGCCCATGACTCTGGCATCTGGAACATCTTGGGGTCTCCAAGGCAACTTCAACTTTACAACTTGTTCCATTGCCTGGGATCCACACATGATCTTCTGGGCTCCTCCAAAGGGCTGGCGTCACTTCTCCAGCTCTGCCCTCTGTAGCACTCTAGGCTCTGGTTGAATTCCACTACTGCTGCTGTTATTGGTAGTTATCCCATGATACTGGCATCTCCAACATACTAGGGTCTTCTGTTGGATAGGCTACACCAATAGCCTCTCATAGGCTCTCTTCATGGTGCCAAACCTCAACTCCTTTGCATGACTCCTTCAGTCCTTGGCTATCAACTGCAACTGAAGCTGCACCTTCACCAATGGCCTTCCATAGTCTCTCACGGTTCAAAAATTCTACTGCTCTCCATGACCCTTTCATGCCTTCAAAACCAGTACCACCTGGGTGATTTTTACACATTACTATGTCCAGCTGCGGCGGTAGGGAAAACTTTGGCTATCTCTGGAACACAGGTTCTGCGTGCTCTCAGAAAATTCTTCTCAGATTTCTCTGGAGTGATTCTGGCTTCTTCTTAATCGCCACTAATTTCTTAGCTCCAGCTAACTAGAATCAGTTGTCCCAGTACTCGTTTCTCTTCTTGACTCTTGAAGCCAGAACCATATGACCAAAGCTGCTGAATTCTGCTGCTTATTGGAGCTGGATCATGCCTCCTTGTTCTACTATATTATCACCAGCTTCCTGTTTTCCAGCTCCTTCATTGCCGAAGCTTGGCTGTCCTGGAAATTGCTCTATAAATTGACCTTGAACTCAGAGAGAGATCTACAAGGCTCTGTCTCCTGAATGCTGGGATTCAAGGCAAGAACTATCATGCCTGCACTTAAGCTATTTTTCTTCACCAGGAACTTGCTCTGCCTCAGGCTGGCCTTGAACTCAGAGATCTGGTTGCCTTTGTTTCCTGGGATTGAAGTTGTATACCACCATGTCTGAGCCAAAGCTTTTACATGGCCACTATTCTTCAAGATCTGGTTCAAAAGCCTGTGTCCTCCATTTTTGGATTGCAGTTCTTTCTAGATTAAAATTCCAAATGAAAACAGTAACCAAGTCTCTTGCTCAATTGCAAAAGCATAAATAAGATTAGCTGAGTGGGATCTTGCCCCAAGATCACACTCCCTTATTCTGTTTATCTTCTTGAACGTTGGATTCAGCTCCATTCTACTTCCTGGTGGCTCTTTATTCTTTGAATCATACATTTTGTACTTTTTCATTTTAAGCTTGCTATGTTTGATCAAAATGTTCTTCATAAGACTGAACCACAGGATAAAGTCTAAACTAGGCTTTTTGAGACTTTCTTCGTCAATATAATTAATCTGAATCTTTTCACTTTAGCGTCACTCAGACTCTTCAGACAAGGGCAAAATGCAGTCACATCCTTCACCAAAATATCATAAGAACAGTCTCTAGGCCACATACTAACATTCTTCTCCTTTGAAAACTCTATGGCCAAGCCCACATAGTTCAAATCACCCTCAACAGCAATGTCTTCCATAGTCCTATTAGTTTATCTCATTTAGCCCCACATAAAGAATTCCACTGATTTCCAAACCTAAAGTCCCCAAATCCACATTCTTCCAAACAAAAACATGGTCAGGCCTATCACAGTAATACCCCTGTACCTGGTACCAATTTCTGTCTTAGTTAGGGTTTGCATTGCTATAAAGAGATATCATAAGCAAGACAACTCTTATAATGAACATTTAATTGGAGCTACCTTACAGGTTCAGAGTTTCAATCGATTATCATCAAGGCAGGAAACATAGCAACACTCAGGCAGACATGGTACTAGAGAAGGAGCTGACTGTTGTACTTCTTGTTCTGAGGGCAAACAGGAGAAGACTGACTTCCAGGTAGCTAGGAGGAGGGTCTCAAAGCCCACGTGCACAATAACACACTTCTTCCAACAAGGCCACAACTACTCCAACAAGGCCATACCTAATAGTGCCACTCCCTGGGCCATGTACATTCAAACCACTACAGGAAGTCATATCCAAACACTGAGGCTTACTCCAAGTACTTTTGAACATCATTTAAAATTCCTATAAAATCTGTTACCAACAGCAATTGTCATCTCACTAAATAATGATAATCTTTACCAGCCCAACTGTCAAGAACAAATTGCTCTTCCATTTGAGTTAAGATAAGCCAGTGCCTTAGATTATAACCTTTAGTTGGGGACAGCTCAGAGTACAAAGCACAAAAATCTGTGAGGCATGTGTGTAATGCCTCATATTGCTTCTCTGTTGCTGAGTAATGAAGTGTCACAGACTCGGTGGCTTAAAGCATTATGTGCATTTATTTCCTCACAGATTTCATGAGTCAAGAGTCTTAGTATCAGTTAGCTGCATAATAACTCAGGCCCTTCCAAAAGCTATAGTCAGTGTGCTGGACAGAGCTATGATCTTATGAGTAACTCCGACTGCTTTCAAGCTAACTTAGATTATTGCAAGGTCATTTCCTTGCAGCTATGGGACTTCTATCACCTGGTTTCTTCAATGCCAATAAAAAGTGGAATCTGCCTTCTAGATATTCGTTTGAAGAACTCAGCTAATTATGGCAAATGCACCCAGCCACAATAACCTCCACTTTGGTGAACTCAAGTCAAACTGATTTTTAGCCCTAGTTACTTCTGTAAAATCCCATGCCAAGTATCACACAATGCCTACAGTACTCCCGCCACACACATGATATTCATTCTATTCATAAGACCTGGCCACACGAGAAGTATTAGCCAGGTATATATCCTGGGAAGACAAGAATATTGAGGTACATGTCAAACTTCTGCTTAACTCTTATCATTTATGGAAGGCTCTAGAAGACTTTACTCTTCCCTCTCCCCATGATCACTGGAACAGTGAACCTAAAGCCCCAGGAACAGTAACCTCTCAACATCTTTATTTTTCTCTCTGCCTTAGTTTTTCCAGGTATGAAATTATTCAAGCAACCTTTACTTCTTTGCTGTCTATGAGACCACAGTAAATTAATGAATTAATTTTGTTAAGCTCATTAGTCAGACAAAAGGTGCTATAGAAATGCAAATTATTATTATTTTGAAATCTTATGGCTGTCATTGCAAAGTCTGCACTTAGTTATTAGATACGGCGCTTTTGCTGTCTATCAGCCTCTAGCTCAATAACAATGCTTGTATTTTGCTTCAAACCATTAATTTGAAAATAACCACCTTGGTGTTCATGATGTGATAGGGAATTATTTGCCCTGGGAACTTGCCAGCAAGAATTATAAAAAAACAAAGATGTGTATTAGTTGAAGCTTGAAGAGGAGAACTAATGAGCAAGTAGGAGGAATATCTTCTCAACAGTTTACCTCTCCTACCCTCTAGGGATTACAGGATAGGTGTGCTGACAGCTTTCCAGCAACTCTTAGATCCCCCAAAGGCCCTGGTGTTCTCATGGGTAAGTTTCAAATCAGCATCACATTCTTTACTGATACAGCTACAGTTGCCCGTTGTATGATTCACTGTTTTCTGCCTAGGGACTTGCCAAGAGCAACCTTCCTTCCCAGTGTTTGCTTCTTAAGTCCTTCTGGAAGATGTGAGATCTGCTCCCCAGATAACATGAGACTCTCCGAGGGGCTACACATTATTCCCACGGGCCTTTACTTCCACCTTCTGCCCACTTTCATCCATTGAGCTGATGATTTTCTAAACTGCTTCCTTTAACTCCATCCTTCTCTTGATGAAGAATCTATATTCTATAGATATCTTTCACACTTGTGGAAGATTTTCCCCTCCCTCACTTTACAGGGTCCTCTGAAATATATTCTCCCATGAGTACTCTCCAAATATAGTGCATTCTTTATGTTTCTGACCCAGCGGGAGCTGAAAAAGAACTGTCTGAACAGTAGGAGAAAGGCTTTTAAGTGTGTGAACCTTAGTGATTTGACCTAAAGATGCCCAAATCTGAGGCTTTGTGTCTAGCCTCAACCCTGGATGCAGTGGTGCCTCTCTCACTCCCTCTGATAGCAATGGATTGGGCCCCAAGCTGTTCCACATTTTTGGGTTACTCTAGCTGTCTTCTTCCATTGATGATAGAGCCATGCAGCTCATCTGGGATTCTCTCAAGGACTGATTATATTTCAGTGTGCAGAGTTTTAAGAGCAAACTGGGAATGGATCTGCCACTCGCTCTACCTCTGCTCTAAAATGATGATGATGATGATGATGATGATGATGATGATGATGAGAACAGTAATAATAATTCTAAAGGCTTTCTAGAAAAAAATCTGAGG
Organism: Rhabdomys pumilio; assembly: GCA_030674055.1. NCBI lineage: Eukaryota > Metazoa > Chordata > Mammalia > Rodentia > Muridae > Rhabdomys > Rhabdomys pumilio. The sequence continues at coordinate 4,809,266 of JANHMN010000005.1, read as the reverse complement.
AATCTCTGTCCTGAGGTCAGTTGTTCCTATGTACAGGCTGATATCTCCCCACTAGAAATTAATATGATAGAGTTCTACTTCCTAATAACTCATAATACAACTGTCTTCAAAATAGTGTCTTTATCAATGTAATCAAGTAAAAAATGTAATCATTAAGGTATGTCCCAACCTAATATGGCTGCTATCCTTCAACATGGAAGGGAACATTTGGTGACCTATTCACATACAGGAACAATGCCATGTGAATATGGTTATGACTAGGGAAAGAAACCTAGAACAGAAACTTGGCTTGTAAGCCTCAGAAAGAATGAGCCTGCTGCCACTGATCTTAGCCTTCTCATCTCCAATCTGTGAAACAGAAGATTTCTTTTGTTTAAGGTCACATGCTTTCATGTGACAGCCTAGCAAATTAATATACTTCTCCTCATTTATCACTTGATAATTGGTCATTATGTGCACAGGATGAAGGTTCCCTGAACTCATGGAACTGTCGTCCAGTAGGATACGAAGTTATTCTTCAGAAAAGTTAAAAAAAAAAAAAAGTAAAACTGCAAGTAAGGGGACAATGGTAAAGATATCGTTTCTTGCTCTCTAAGCTTTTGTGTTAGCAGGCAGAGTCTGGCTCCACTTGAGGAGTTAGTAATGGGCTGAAATTAGGAAACCTAGGAAGCCTACAGTAGATAAGAGAAGGAAATAACACAATACTCTGAGAAAGGCCAAAGCCTTTGCTCAGACTCTCACTTAGCTCTCAAACAGGCCTGTGACCCTCATAGGCAACATGTAAGTGCCATTTAGCCATTGCTAGCTGTGAAAGAACATTATTAGAGGAGCTTCACTAAAGGAAGGTAAGCTGAGAATGGGAGGGAGGAGCTCCAAAGTGAAAGGCAATAAGGATCCTGGCCAGAGCAAATAAGTCCACACACTGCTTTAAGTTCGTTCCTCCCCAAGCCCAAGATAGACACACTAAAGCAGTACAGGTACTGTGTGGTAGGCCCTAACGAGGCTAGTCTTGGCTCAACTTGCCTGCCATCTCGACACTTAACTGTTCTGGGTCTCCTTTTTCTCATTTGGATAATGCAGATACTAATTAGCTTCCTATGACTGAGCACACCTGAAGGATACAGCACTGAAGAAATGTTCTAGAAAGCATATAAATAACATAATACAAGGTAAGCCCGAGGAACTCCCTGAGCAGAAAATGATTCCTATCAGTGCAAAGACTAGATAGAGTCGTGACAAAGCAGGAGCCAAGGATCAGTGACTTGTTCCCTCTCAAAGGCACCAGGGAACTATTTCCTAACCTGTCCCTGGCCCAAACTGCTCCAAGTCGACCACTTCTGGCCATGTGACTGTATTTCGTTCTTGCTTTTCAAGGACTATAATTTATGGCTTGACAAACTCTGACTTCTTTGTAGTGGAGCCATTGTGTTTATTAGCATAAGCATTTCTCAGAAAAGATGTCAATAAAGGCCAAGGAGTGAGCCAAGGAGTGAAACATACACACACCCACCCTCTCCCCCCCCCCTCCGCGCAAGCGCACGCGCACGCGCACACACACACACACACACACACACACACACAACTGCAACTGCTAAATAATTTCTGGAATGAGTTGTCAGGAACCTTTTATTTACTGATTTCACGCATTTCATTTATTTCTGGCACGGGGCCAACCTTCCTGACAGTTAAGATTTATTGATTTAATTGCCTAGGGTAACCATGCAATAAAATCATCTCAAAGATAAATTTTCATGGCACTGTGCAGTGTGGAGGTAATTTTTCAAATGCTATGGCTATATTTCTGCAGGTTACAGGTGCAAAATTTGCTTAAAGCAGGGATGTCTCATTATTGCAGCTCAGAAACATTGGGGGCTTTTGTGGAAAATAGTTTAGAAGGAAGATAGAACATAGCAGAGACAGAATGGAAACAGGAGAGAGGGAGGAGGGAGAGAGAAAGAGAGAAAGGAAACATGGCCCTTTCAGGAAATAAATGATATTTCCTTAATTGGTTCATATATTCAATGCCCATGAGAAAATGGGGCTTCACTTTAATTAGGAGTGGGCTTGGAGGTTATTTACAGTGTTCTGTGGAATCATTTGTTTCCAGCTGTGCTATGCTTTGTAATGCATGAGCCTCACAAGGTAGATGATTGCCACTTGTGACATTCGAGTTTATTGCTTCTTTAGATCTTTTTATTTGCCCTGTTAAAGTGCTCATTATGGCTCCGAACAACAGGTAAATGAAAAACTCTGATTAACTCCCAGGTTAATGGTAACAGTTGGGGAAGTCAGAAATAGCATAAACTTTTAACAATGTGAAATCTTTTCTTATCTCTCTTGATTTATTTTACAGTGTTTTTGCTTTGATTGCAGGATTCAGATGGTGCTGTTTAATAGCTTATTAAACTTGCAGCCTAGCAGGTTTGCTGTTTAGATACAATTTTATTTTTGCTCAGGTGTAAACTTTTGGAGCAGGCAGGGATATTTTTTTCTCCTTATTGAATTCCAGTTTCTAGAATCAGGCTGATTTTCTCAGATGTCCTTTGTGCCACAATGGACTGAGTACACAGGAACTGGTCTGAGACTGTTGCATTTGAAATGTCATTTTTGCCCATGTGGGAGAAGGGTGTCAATTTGGCATGGGAGAAAACTACAGAATTGTTGGATGCACCTAAGTGACGAGCTCAATACCATGTATCAGGCAAGTGGAACCTTGTGGGGGGGGGAGTTCAGATAGAGCTACTTAATGCAAGTTGCAAATGTGGGGGCCGATTTTCCCACTTTATTTCTATCTAACCTGTCCTATTTGCATTCATCACTGCCTTCCAGCCTTCATGTACACGAACAACTTGTCCATGTTTGTACTTCAGTTTTTCTGTTTATGTATAAAAGGATATGTGTTCTTTAAATGCTGCTTTGTCAGCACTGATACACTGGGACTCCAGGACATGTGTATATCTAGCCAGGCTCATTTCTACATCTTAGCCAGGAATACAAGGGAACCATCTTTCCCTCACTCCTTGTGACAGACCTCTGGAGTCCAAATATTCACAAAGTCCAATGGCCCAGGTACACTTTGTCCAGTGTTTTCTGGCTACATTATAACATCATAGTCTCTGCCAGTGGAGTGTGTTGAGTGTTTTGTTCGTTCTATTTGTTTGTTAATTTTTTTTTTTTTTTAGATAACAAGTTTTGGTTTATAAAAGTATAGCAAAGTGAGACTAGGCTTTGACTGGTAGGATCACAATGTTGGTAAAGCAGTATGGGTCAAGTTACCCCTACTGACCTCCTGTCCTGAGGATATATCCACAGCAATATGTCCAAGGCTCAGTGCCAAGAATGGTACTGGGGACAGGCTCTGGGTCTACATATTCTCTCATCCCACAGAAATATGTGGAGAAGAATCTATTACTATCAGTGTTTTATGTGGGAAACTGTGAAAAGCAGTGTGACTGCATGATGGTTGAATTGGTCAGATATAAACATGGCTCATGTGGTCTGACTGGCACTTGACTGGCAAGGTGCAAGACCAGGAGCATTCGGCCCTGGAATTGCTCCTGTTTTTTTGTTTCTCCTCTTGCCAAAATCAATACATGCTGTCTACACACCAACTATCTTTTAGAGATGCAAATCTTATTATGCCATTTTCAATTTAAAATCATTCAAAAGCTTGCTATCACTCAAGAAATCCTCTTGTGATTTGACAAGTCCTGCATGACCCTATTTCTGCCCTGCTGTTCAGATATTTGTTGCTTCTCCACACAATTTCCAACCTCTGGAAAGCTTCAGTGAATGGGCCAACAATCAATCAATATGGTTTCTCAAAATAAACACACACACACACAACCACAATGTTTACTTTGCTTTTCTTCTATTCATAATCATTTATATACAATCCATTAAAAGTCTTGGCAGTTTTATCTTTAAAATAGATCAATAAACCATCTCTTCCTTTCATTGTCCCCTATATTCACCATGAACTTAGACACCTGCTTCTTTTACTAGCATATTTATATTTAAAAGACTCAAAGAAAGTTCCTGGAGAAAAGCTATAAACCTACTGTTAGTTCTCAGGTACCTGCAGATATTTAACTATGACTGTTGTTTAAAAACTATTAACACCATTACTCTATCATCTGCTTCTGAGTGCTTTCTTTGTGCTATGAGTAGTTTAGGTGTTGAGAATACACAATTGAAACAAAAAGACAAAAATGTCTTTGCTCTTATAGAGCTCACAGCAGTGAAAAAGATAGGCAATACACAATATAAACTCATATATCTAGAACATCAGGTAGTAACTGCTGCTAAAGTAGGTCAAGAGGATGACTGGGGAGAGGATCAAATGAAAAAGAAAAGGAGGGTTGGCCCAACATACAAGTACAGACTGTCCACCCACTGTGATAGAAGGGAAGGCTATGAACATTGGCACACACATCTTAGAATGAAATGTTCCAGTGTTCCAGGAAACATTTTTCACAAAATTTAAACTAAAATTTTTAACCCAAGAAATTCTGTGTTCCACCTGTCTCTCAGTGTATTGTAGCTTTTGCCAACATCCCTCACCTCTGTAAGCGGCATGCATACACCTCACTACTCTAGCCATCTCCAACTGCCTTGTGTCTTAGCTAGTATACATCTCTCGTACCGTTTCCTCATCTTTTTTAGGTGTTTTGTATTTCTCATCTCCTTTTAAATTATCAGAGTGCTTTGCTTGAGGTGATAACTTTCTTGTTGCCTAGTCACCCCATTCTGTCCCAAAAGCTGCTCTGTTGCCCATACCTTTCAAAAGAGAAAATTATGTCTCTCCAGGTTTCCCAGACTAGTAGACCATTAGGTCACATTTAGAAGAAAAAATAGTATCTGAAGACTTCTGTCCATCCCAAACTTCATTCAGAGACATGTAAATGTTAGAACTGCTTTGTTCTCTCTTATACTGTAAATTCTGAGAGTGACAACTCAACCTAAGCTAGTGCACAAAAGTCCATTCACTTATATTCATTGCTGGGCCACAAAGAATGGGCAAATGAGAACAGCCAGTCCTAAGCAAATAAGACAATGGCCAAGGAGGGCTTGTTAATGTCACAAGAAGACTCCCAGAACATAATGACAAGTCAGAAAGACCAACCTCCCATGAAGATTTCTTAAAAATTGTTCAGATTCAGTTAGTCTACAGTGAAAAATAGAAAGATCAATGTCTTCCTCATATGGAAAACATTAAGATTATAAAGCAGGAAGTTCATGCTGAGGAGGATATTAAAAATCACACACTCGTGTTAATTGGGAAACAGTCAGTTGGAAGAAAGTGCAGGAATTGGGTTAATCTGGCAATGCTCCCTGGTGTAGATTGCTGGGGGCATATTTCTCAATTGATGAAATTCCTACCAGCATCAGACAGTCTTCTATTGCTGCCCTATCAAACAGCAACTCAAATTCCAAGTGGGTCAATGTCTTTATGGCTCTGCTCTAACATTTCAAAGTCCACTGGAACATTCATGACTTTAATTACAAAATTCTCGTTACCAGGGTTCCATGCTTTCAAATGGCAGAACCTGGAACCACTAAGTCACTGCAGTTACCTATGTGTACATGTACAGAAGGAACCAGAAGCTTCCCTGCTTATCTGTGCAGGTCATTTACTAATATATTTTGCCTGGTATGTACTACTGTGACAACTACACAGTCAACACAGCACATGTAAATTAAAGCCAGAAAGAATCAAGTAAGAATTGCCAGGTCCAACATAAAGTCTATCCTGATGGTGATTCCACTAGTTTGTTACCGTCTTTATGAGCCTGGTTAGTATGAATGTTGGTATCATTTTCATGAACTCAAGGAAAACACCTCATTTAGTTTTCCTCTTTCTGGAGCAGTTCCTCTCCAAAGTATCCATGTGCAGCTTGGGGAATTGCTTTAGTTTGGGAGAGGCATAAGCTCTCACATCTAATCCAACCATCATATAGTTTAAAAAACTTGACCTAGTCTTCAATTCTCATGATTTATCTCTACAAATCTAGATTTAGGTTGGATAAAAGTATTTCAAATTTATTCAATATGCATTTTAATATAATTTCCCCATGGTTGCAAATATTCTTATGTGATTAAAAATAAAAAAATCTCCAAAAGAAAAGAGTTTTAAAATAGTGATAAATATAAGTATCTGAAAATATATCAATGAAATTTGTGTATTTGGATATAAAATAATGTGTTTTGCACATCAAAAGGATGTTTTAAATAGTCATTATTTTATAGCATTGTGCATTTGAGCACTTAGAACACACAAATGGAACTTTTCATTACAAAATACTGTAAAGAATTTTTTTTTAAGAAATGTCGCCACAGATCTGACAAGTTGAGCAGGAATGTCTTTTTAAGAATCAGGAAACTGTCAAGCTTACTGTGGGTATAGGGGTCCAAGTTTTTAAAAATTCACACTTTTCCCTGAACATTCACTTTTTATCATTGAAAACAATCTTCTTCCATTGTTTTCCCTGAGGTGGCAGACTTAGTTTGTTCTTTTTAAAGAAAATGTCAGTAAATACTCAAGTTGAAACTCTCACAGTATTTCCTCTTTCTTTCAAGTGAAAATGGGATTTGAGAACAATGAAGCAGCCAGTTCATCTCACAATCATTTACACCTGTGCTGCAGCACAAGAGCTTCACACAGTTCCCATTTTCATGACAGATTTGGGAAACTAATGCACCCAAATTTGAGGTTTAATTGAATTAATACTTGTTTTTCTACATTATCAGGGGTATTCTTAATTGCAACTGATTTTGTTGTTGTTTGTTGTTGAAACTGCCCATGTCTGGCAGTGAAAAGGCAAAAACTAGCACAACTTAGTGTTATTGTATGAACTGCCTCCAGTCCTAGTGAAATGACCCATTGTGGCTTTCACACTGTGCATGCAGGTGTCAACTTCCAGAAAGGGCCAACAGGGTCAGTCACCACCTCACAGATTCCCTAAGAGCTCTAAGAAAACCTATGAGACTGTGGGTCACCCTTCCTTCATGTCACCATTGTACTGTAGTTTTCCACCACTGCTTTTGAAACTACACCCAGACCCTGTTATGCATAGAATTGCATCTTTTACTAACTAGACAAACGATCAGAAAGGAATTCTGTCCATTGCTGTATTTCTGTCACCTGATGTTGCATGACACATGGTAGGCCTTTAATATTTGCTGAACAAATGAAAGGTTTGGGAGGAGAGCTGAACTTGGGGAACATGACAAGGTTCACTAAGAGGTAGCCACTTAGATCTGCACCCCATTTGTCCATTTTCCAGGTTCTTATATGTGTAGGAATGGGTTATATCTCTTTTGAAACACTTTTACTTTCAGAGATAAGCAAAAGCTGCATTTACAGAGCCCCCTCTGCAGGGAGTATTGGCAGAGGTCCTCAAATTGCCCACTAAATGGGAGCTCAGTTGGAAACATGAAAATCCCACTCTTTTTCTTGCAAAGGCCATTTCACTTTTCATTTTAAGATACTTACTATGCTGGCCTAATGAGGTCTATTGACAGAAGAAATGGCACTAGCAGGCCCCTCAGGGAGAGAAAGTTGTTCCTGAAGGGCAGGTTGTAGTGAACAGGAATGAGGCATAGCAAATAGCTCTTCTGAGACACTTGTATAGAAACCCTTGCATGAGAGTCACAACTAAAAACAAATCTTACATTTGAAAGGAAGTTCACACAGGTCATAGAAGAAAGAGAAGTTCTGTACAAGAGAGACAGTAACCTACAGAAAGTTTTTCTCTTGTGTTTAGTGGAACATGTCATGTGACTGGATGCAGTGACCACAGGACTGTTTTACAACATTCCCTGTGACATAGCACAGTATGTGGCTAGTAGTTCAATTAAATAAGTGAATTAATGAATAAACTAGTGAATGCCAAGCACTATATAATGTCACGCCCAACTTGGCCAGCAAGCAGACACAACACGGTTGGATTCTTCTCATCAGCCTTTATTGCAGGAACTAATAATAATACTATGGAGGACTCCGTGCAGTCGGAGGGTGCTGCTTATATAGAGGAGTAGATGTTGCCAAGGCAAGGATTGGCTAAGGCTACAGTACCTCGTTAGCATATGCCCACTCAGGAGGGGCACACACCAGAATCATGCAGACGCATGTGCAGAATACCTGTTTACCAGAAAAATCTGAAGAGGCAGGCAGGCAGTCGGCGCCATCTTCTAATGTCGGCTACCGACAATATAACTAACTCCATGAACACATGTTTCTGTATCAGGCATCTATTCTCTGTGTACATCCTTCTTACTTCCTTGAGTTTGACTGCACTACCCTCCTTTGTGAACAGGTCTGTCTCTTTGAAGTCTTCTTCCTGGGGGAAATCTTGAATAACCAGCGTTAGTCAGGGCACAGGCCTCACAGTTTTTTATTACTGTTTCAGCTACATCAGATAAGTTCACCACATAAAATTGAGAGGACTTTGTTAAGTTCTTCAGGTGTTTAGCTCTTAGGTGAGCTAAACAATGTAAATTTGGCACATATCTTCATCTTTCTTTCTGTGGAAGGACTATTTTTAACATGGACATCAAGATATTTTCTAGGACTTTCAATAGCCAGGATCATAGTAGTTCTTTGAGCAGGCTTTTTAGCAGTCAAATCTGCCATCTGATTTCTTTTAGTAACAGCATCTTGAGTTTTCTGATGTCAAGGACAATGAATTGTGGCCACATTTAGGCAAATGGATGGCCTCGAGGAGGTTCAGTATTTTTCTTTGTTCTTAATGTCTATTTCTGCAGAAGTCAGCAGTCCCCTCTGTTTGTAAATTGTCCCATGAATATGGGCAGTGGCAAAGCATACCTGCTATCAGTGTTCTTTCTGGCAGGCTGCTGGCCCAAATCACTTGTTTTCTTATCTATCACTGTAGCTCCCGCCATCAGCTTACCTTCAGTCACAAAGCTGCTCCCGTCAGTATACCAGTTCGGACTTCCTGGCCGAGGCTGGTCTTCTGCCAGAATGTCAATACAGCGATGGACAGGGGAGGAATCATCAGTCTCAGGCAGCAAGGTGGCAGGGTTCAGGATGGCCGGGCCAGGGAGGCAAAGATCACCCTTTTATGTGGGCATTAGTCATCTATCGGTCAGGGGGCTGCCAGATAATGTTCTCAAGGAGTGGGGTCTCACAACAGTTGTCTGTTGTCTCAGAGTCAATTTATTAACATCTTTGTAAAAGCCAGCAGTGTCTAGAAACTCTCTCATTTGTCTTAGTTCTTTGTAGGCCTTTAAGTGTAATCAAATATAGTGCCTGGCTTTTTTACCGGTAGCAGGGGGGTGTTCCATAGCGACTGGCAAGGAACCAGAATGTCCTGTTGTAACTGTCTGTGAATGTGAGGTCTAATTTTTTCTCTGGCTTCACGACTCATTGGATACTGCCGCACTCCAATAGAGGAGGCACCGGTTTTATTCCATGCTTTTGGAAATTCTGTTAACCATTTACTAATGTCAGGGCTTCTTGCTATTCTTGAAGCTCATGAAGTCGGTACTCATCTTTTAGTTTTAAGGCCAATATCATAGAGGTAGGGGTTCTCTCAAGACCTCTGGTCTTGTCTGAGTAAACTTTAACTTTGTCTCTCTCTAACAAAGGCATAGGGCACTCAGGAATAACCAGAATGAGACACTTGTCCTTTCCCCAAATCAAGAGTTCATGAAGTAGTCCAAGAATATTGTTTCTGCCCAGTTGTCCCTATGACTATGGTCTTTTTGTAATTTTTTAATGATTGTTTTAGAACTGAATATTTTGTTCCAGTATCCACCAGTAAGTTCGTAGGGGTCCCCTCCACTCTCAGGATCCCCTCTAGTCATCTTCTTTGAGAGCCAGGATGTTAGGAGTTCTTCCTTTCTTCTTTGGGCAGTCTCGAGTCCAGTGTCTTTTGTTGCCCAGGTTCCCTGTTTGTCTAGGCCCTGCCCTTTCTCTATATATATCTCCTATAACTGCGGCCAGTATTCTAGTCTTCAGTCTCTCTTTTGTGATATATTTTTTTCTATCTCTTTAACTAAATCTTACAGGGTATAATCTTGTAATCTCTCTATACTCTGTAACTTCTTACCTGTCACTAGAGCCCAGTGGGGTAAATTGTCAGCCGCTCCCTACCTGTAACCATGTTGATGTCTCAGTCTGGTCAGTTAAGGGGGGCTTCTAACAGGATCCTTTCTCTTTCTTCTGTGGTAAAGAGAACCTGTAAAAATTGCTGGCAATCATCCCAGGTAGGCTGGTGGAAAAGCATTAAAGACTTTTCCAGTTCGGTCAGACTGGCAGGGTTATCTGAAAAGAAAAGGTGATTAATCTCCCAGTTTAGTCTGTGCCTCGTTCTGCAGAGGGCCAGGGCTCGGGAGTCTGACTTCCTCTTTCTCACCCATGCTGGTGGATCTTGGACCAGGTCCTGCCACACAGTAATGTATGGCTGTTGATCAGGATATGACCCTGGTCTTTCTTGAAAAATAATAGCTTTAGGCAGAACAAATCAGTGGACTCTTTATTGCTTCTGGGCATGGGGCTCAGGAGCTCTTGGTGGGGTGGGTCCATTTCTTCTTCACCACCACAGGCTTCTGGCCTCAAAAGTCTCTTCTGGCAGCTGGTCAACACCAAAAGTCAGCCACTCTGAGGCACAAAAAATCTGTCACGGTCCTTTCCTGATCTCAACTGATAAGTTATGTGCTCTGGTTCTAACTTTACTCCAATGGTCTAGGGTTAAACTTTAGTCACAATCTGTCTCATCGTCACAAATAACACAAAACCCAGACAAAACATATACACAGAAAGACTAACAAAAACCTGTCTCGATTGAGAGTGCCAGCCAGGCAGGATTCCGAGTCCTCCCCGGCACCCAGTGCCAGCCAGGAGGGATTCCACATCCTCCTCGGCACCCCATGTCAGCAAGGAGGGATTCCCCGTCCTCCCTACCAAGAAGACCACTGTGTCTTCTCTGGCACTCAGATGGAAAACTCTCAGATGTCTCTGGGGGTCCCTGTCTTCCTGAGACATCTCTCAGGGTGCAGCAGCCGGTGACTCTCACAGCACATCTGCCAGTCAGCCGTTTGTCTCCTCCCAAGACAAAAAATGGTTTACTGTCTCTTCAGACAGAAACAACTGCAGACCAAAACCAAAGTGCACTTTTCAGAAACCAAACAATTTACACAGACAACCACATGAGAAACCAAACAGTTTACACAGACGGTCACATGAGAAACCAAACAATTTAGACAGATAGCCACACAGCTACCAGACAGACAACCTTGAGTGAAATCTTACCTCCAAGTGGGTTCTTCGAGATTAGGGTGGTTGCAGTTTCCCGGTCAGGGAACCAAAAATGTAAGGCTCCCACGAAGGGAGGACCTCACCCAAGTCTCAGGAATTCCCTGCCACCCATTAACTCACAAGACACCAAACTTGATGTAATCAGCAAAAGGTATATTTCAATCAACATGTTGAGGTTGAGACCTGTAGCCCACGAAGGGGCAATGGGGTCTGACCCCAGGGCTTTGGAGACAGAGAGAATTTAAAGCCAAAAACCACAACTCAAGGGGGGAACCACAACCCAGGGGGAGTAAAGGAGGGTTATTGGAGAGTACCTGTGGAAAGTCCCAGCCCATTATTCAGTTTGTGACAGGGTCTAAGGAACAGTCATGGGGAACATTTTATATACGCTATTCTCTAAGACCCTATTCATAATCAACCATCTATCTTATGGTCAGCCAAGTTCCTGAAACACAGAGCTCACAACCAAGCTGAGCTGCACTCTTGCTTCTGCCCAGCATGTTAGGAGATTTTGAAAATTTTTAACCTTTTCATCCTCACCCTAAAGACTTTGATCTGCCCATGCTAGGCCAGAATCCCCATCTTTACCAGGTCCAGGTCCTGACTCACTTACCATGGAAGACATGAACTTAGATAAATCTTCTCCATCTTACACCATGAAATAAAGATTAATGATGGTGATTGTCAAGATGGTTTAATGCTTAAAGGTATTCACCACCAAGCCTGAAAACCCACTTTCAGTACCCAGAACCCACATAGTGGAGTCAAGAATCAATCTCTGTAGTACAGCTTGAGGTCAGGGACGGTGATTCCCCCAGAAGTTCTTTTATTGTTGAGAATAGTTCTCCCTATCCTGGGTTTTTGTTATTCCAAATGAATTTCCAGATTGCTCTTTCTATCTCTATGAAGAATAGAGTTGGAATTTTGATGGGAATTCCATTAAATCTGTAGATTGCATTTGTCAAGATGGCCATTTTTACTATATTAATCCTGCCAAGCATAAGAGATCCTTCCATCTTCTGAGATCTTCTTCCATTTCTTTCTTCAAGGACTTGAAGTTCTTGTCATACAGATCTGTCACTTGCTTGGTTAGATTCACTCCAAGGTATTTTATATTATTTGTGACTATTGTGAAAGGTGTCATTTCCCTAATTTCTTTCTCAGCCTGTTTACCCTTTGAGTAGAGGAAGGCTACTGATTAGTTTGAGTTGATTACATATCCAGCCACTATGCTGAAGTTGTTTATCAGGTTTAGGAGTTCTCTGGTGGAGCTTTCGGGATCACTGAATTATACTATCATATCATCTGCAAATAGTGATATTTTGACTTCTTCCTTTCCTATTTGTATTCCTTTGACTTCCTTTTATTGTTTAATTGCTCTGGCTAGGAATTCCAGTACTATATTGAATAAAAACTGCATGGTATTGGTACACAGTCAGGCAGGAAGATGAATGGAATAGAATTGAAGACCCAGAAAAGAATCTACACACCTATGGTCACTTGATCTTTGACAAAGGAGCTAAAACCATCCAGTGGAAAAAAAGACAGCATTTTCAACAAATGGTGCTGGTTCAACTGGAGGTCAGCATGTAGAAGAATGCAAATCAATCCATTCTTATCTCCTTGTACAAAGCTCAAGTCCAAGTGGATAAAGGACCTTCACATAAAACCAGATACACTGAAATAATAGGAGAGAAAGTGGGGAAGAACCTCGAATACCTGGCACAGAGAAAAAGTTCTTGAAGAGAACACCAATGGCTTATGCTCTAAGATCAAGAATTGACAAATGGGACTTCATCAAATTGCAAAGCTTCTGTAAGGCAAAGGACACTGTCAATAGGACAAAATGGCAACCAACAGATTGGGAAAAGATCATTACCAATCCTACATCCGATAGAGGGCTAATATCCAATATATACAAAGAACTCAAGAAATTAGACTCCAGACAACCAAATAACCCTATTAAAAATGAGGTACAGAGCTAAACAAAGAATTCTCAACTGAGGAAACTCAAATGGCTGAGAAGCACCTTAAGAAATGCTCAACATCCTTAGTCATTAGGGAAACACAAATTAAGACATTCCTGAGATTCCACCTCACACCAGTCAGAATGGCCAAGATCAAAAACTCAAGTGATAGTAGATGCTGCTGAGGATGTAGAGAAAGTGGAACACTCCTCCATTGTTGGTGGGATTGCAAACTGGTACAGCTACTCTGGAAATCAGTCTGGCAGTTCCTCAGAAAATTGGACATAGCAGAACCTGAGGACCCAGCTATACCACTCCTGGGTATATACCCAGAAGATGCTCCAACATATCACAAGAACATATGCTCCACTATGTTCATAGCAGCCATATTTATAATAGCCAGAAGCTAGAAAGAACCCAGATATCCTTCAACAGAAGAATGGATACAGAAAATGTGGTACATTTACACAACGGAGTACTACTCAGCTATTAAAAACAATGAATTTGAGAAATTCTTAGGCAAATGAATGCAACTAGAAAATATCATCCTGAGTGAGGTAACCCAAGAACAAAAGAACACACATGGTATTCACTCACTGATAAGTGGATATTAACCCAATAGCTCACAATACCCAAGATACAACTCACAGACCACATGAATCTCATGAAGAAGGAAGACCAAAGTGTGGGTGATTTGATCCTTCTCAGAAAGGGTAACCAAATACTCACGGGAGCAAATATGGAGACAAAGTGTGGGAGAGAAACTGAAGGAGGGGCTGTCGGGAGACTGCACTACCTGGGTATCCAACCCACGTGCAGTTACCAAAGACAGATGCTGATGTAGATGCTAGGAAGTATATACCTCCTGAGATTGCCTGTTTCCATTCCTTTCACTGGCCCTCAAGGCTTCAGTCCTTTTCCCTCCACCAGTACCAGATCAGGTTCTCTTTTCCCCACCTCCTTCTACTTTCCCTCCCAGGTCCCTCCCTCCTTCCCTCCCTCCCAAGTGGGACTGAGGCATCCTCACTTGGGCCCTTCAGCTTGTTGACCTTTTGAGTTCTATGGACTGTATCTTTGGTATTCTCTATTTTTTGTTGGGGGACTAATATCCACTTATTAGTGAGTACATACCATGCATGCACTTTTGAGTCTGACTTACCTCACTCAGGATGGTATTTTCTAGTTCCATCCATTTGCCTGCAAAATTCAGAATGTCCTTGTTCTTAATAGCTGAGTAGTATTCACTATCTGCAGATGATATTATAGTATACCTAAGTGACCCCAAAAATTCTACCAGAGAACTTCTTCAACTGATCAACAACTTCATCAATGAGGCTGGATATAAAATTAACTCAAATAAATCAGTAACCTTCGTTTATATAAATGATAAACAGGCTGAGAATGAAATTAGGGAAACAACTCCCTTCACAATAGCCACAAATAATGTAAAATATCTTGGAGGTAACTGTAATCAAACAAGTGAAAGACCTGTATGACAACAACTTCAAGTCTCTCAAAAAAGAAATAGAAGATCTCAGAAAATGGAGAGATCTGTGCTCATAGATTGGCAGAATTAATATAGTTAAAAATGGCCATCCTACCAAAGACAATCTACAGATTCAATGCAATTCACATCAAAATCCCAACATAATTCTTCAAAGACATGGAAAAAGAGCAATTATCTGGAAAGGCAAAAAAAAAAAAAAAAAAAAAAACAGAATAGCAAAAACAATTCTTAACAATAAAAGAACAGCTGGGGAATCACCATCTCTGACCTCAAGCTTTAATACAAAACGATAGTGATAGAAAAATGCATTGTATTGGTACAAAGACAGATACATTGATCAATGGAATAGAATTAAAGACTCAGAAATAAAACCACACACTTATGAACACTTGATCTTTGATAAAGATGTCAAAAATATACATTGGAAAAAAGAAACCATCTTCAATGAATGGCTGTTGGTATGTAGAAAAATGAAAATAGACCCATATTTGTCACCTTGCACAAAGCTCAAGTCCAAGTGGATCAAGGATCTCAACATAAAACCAGATATACTGAATCTAATAGAAGAGAAAGTGGGAAAGAGCCTTGAAGTCATTGGCACAGGGGGAAATTTCCTAAACAGAACTCCAATGGCTCATGCTCTAATATCAATAATTGATAAATGGGACCTCATGAAACTGAAAAGCTTCTGTAAGGCAAAAGACATAGTCAATAAGACAAATCAGCAAGTTACAGATTGGGAAATAATCTTCACTGACTCCACATTGGATAGAGGGCTAATATCTAAAATATATAAAGAACTCAAGAAGCTAACCACCAAAAAAACCAAACAACTCAATCAAAACATGGGGTAGAGAACTAAATCAAGAATTTACAACAGAGGGATCTTGAATTGCTGAGAAGCACCTAAAGAAATGTTCAAAGTCCTTAGTGCTCCGAGAATTGCAAATCAAAATGACCCTGAGATTCCACCTTACACCAATCAGAATGGCTAAGATCAAAACCTCAGGTGACAACACATGTTGAAGAGGATGTGGAGAAAGAGGAACACTCCTCCATTGCTGGTGGGATTGCAAACTTGTACAACCACTGTGGAAATCAATCTGGAGGTTCCACAGAAAATTGGAAATAAATCTACCTGAAGACCCAGCATTACCACTGTTGGGCATTTACCCAAAAGATACCTCACCATGCCACAGAGGCACGTGTCCCACTATGTTCATAGTAGCCTTATTTGTGTTAGCCAGAAGCTGGAAACAATCTAGATGTCCCATGACAGAAGAATGGATACAGAAAATGTGGTTCATTTACACAATGGAATCAAGTAAAGATTTTTTTTTGTTGGTGCTTGTTTAAATGACATGTTCAATGAGAATACGCATGACAAAATTTACAAGCATGCCTGAGATCTCAGTTGACCTGACAGAGAAAGAAAGGGCACTGAGATGGTATCTTGCTCTGCCACAAGTACATGTGCAGGTCCTGGAAGGGTTTGAGCCCCACATCTTGCTGGTCAGAGCATAACTGCTTATTTATTACTTATTGTTCACTATGGGTGACTAGCATGGAGAAGAAACATCACTGCTGTCACTCATACTGCCAAGGCTCTTGAGCAGCAACTCATACCGAAACCATCTACAACTTCTTACTTCTGCATGTGTCTGTGTGGTTAACTTCTAATTAGAAAGGAGATAGTTACTACCAAGGAAGGCATGCCTCTATTGCAGTATTAGGGTTATACTCAATGCTGGTTGCTGTTGTGGTTCATAGGCATCACAGCTGGGTAGGACTGTTGGTTGGCTCCTTTAGAAGTTCCCATGATACCTTCACCATCAATAATTAAAGAAAAAGAGGTAACAAATGTGCAAGGAAGGACATGGAAGAGGTTTGGAGGGAAGAAAGGGAAGGTCAAATGGTGACACTATATTATAATCTCAAAAAACAAATTATTTAAAAACTGAATTCAATAGTTTTGGAGTGTTCAGGCTCTCCAAATAATCTTCTAGCACTTATTTTATTAACAAACTCATTAAAGCTGAAAGAAGTTATGATTCTGTGGGACTCTAGCAGGTGAAGATATCAAAATGCCCAGAGGCTATAGGTTAAAAAAGAACCAGCAAAACAGATGAATTTGTCTGTGGAACGCTGTATGTTTTTTATCTATGCTCTGAAAAACTGATTCTTCACTTCTTGGTCCTGACAGCTGAGTCTGACTTCCCCACAAAGTTCCCAAAATTCTAAGAGCCATTGTAAAACTAGAGGATCTAGGACTATGATGGTTAACTGTGTGAGAAAGGGGAAGAATGGAAGTGAGGAGAACGATATTAAGTTTGAATTGAATTCCTTGGTTGTATTAGGTCAAACTTTGATTGACAACATAATGTCCCTCTCCTTCACAGTTGTTAGTTATTGTTCTATGAAATATTCCATATAGATAGATCACTAATAATAGCTGATGCCAATTTAATGGAGGAATTTTCATAAGGAACAGAGATTTTTGAGATGCAACAGTATTTATATAAAGCACATTGACATTTTTTAGTTGTTAACAGCATACATAATGAGCGGTTTCCAGATTTATAGGATGCAGGGTTGTAAGAGCAAAAAGATAGTGAAGAGCATTAAGAACACTAAATTGATCTGGAGTCTTCAAGAATTCTAAAGTTTCAATCAGACTATAGCTATTAATGTCCCCCCAGCAATTAATGCTGGAATTTCCAACATCCGCTATCATGCTTTAGAAAACAATACAAGTTGATTTCAGTTTTAGTTGTTTTAATAAGAGAAATTCACCTCAATAGGAAATACTTTGGCTTTACTCCACCACTGGGAGTTTTCAGCAAATTTGATCTCTTCTTTTGTGATTACCCAGCTATCCAGGTTCAAGAAACATTGCACAGTTAAGTGATGGAATCATGTCAGCAGGACAAACAGAGACACAACCATCAACTGGATTGTCAGCTTCTACATATATCACTAGTGCCCAAGAAGATTAACACACCAGTAGCTACTCATTTGTACATCCTTCTACACAAAGATAGTGTAGTTCAGTGGTGTATATTTAATAGGGACCAAAGATCACGCATCCACTAACTTACTAACTTATTAACCGTTTCCTGAAGCTGACTCTGTGATACACTGGGGCTACAGAAAATGATAGTACCTTGTTGCACATTTAATACACACAGTAGAAAGATTTATACATGAAGATGATCATAATCAGGTTTGAAGTGTACAAATAGAAGTGAACAATTATAGAATAATATGAGATGACATGACAAATATTGGAAACACAGCAAATTACAGAAACATATATCACTGCTTCAATGTTAAACATAATGACCCAAGTACATTCTTCCAATAAAATTATTGGAGATTTCTAATCAAGGAGACATTTATGATTTATGATTTGAGTCATGGTTTGTCATATTTCCCATTCTCCCTCCCTGTCTATTGTGGTTTAGGTATGAAATCATCCCCCAAAGGCATATGTATTCAAGTCTTGGTCTGCAACTGATTCCCTTATTATGAGGATGCTGAATCTCATGAGGGCTCTTAATTTAATAGTGGACTATTTGCAGGTGATGACTGGTTAGCAGAAGTCACTAAAAGTATATCATTGGAGAATACATCTTGCCCCGGATCCTTCCTGTTTGTTCTTTCCTGCTTAGTTGCCAATGAGGTTACAGTCTTTCCTTCACCATGATATACTGCCTTCATAGAGGTTCAGAAACACAACCAGGTGAGTATGGACTGAACTTCCTGATATAGTGAGTCAGTATAAATTGTCTCATGATTGGGATCTCCCACTGTGAAAAGAGGTTAAAACAAACTGCTACTGACTGTATCTGGGATACAGCTTATAAAAAAAACCCATCTAAGCTCATGGGAGAAAAAAAAAAACAGTTACACTACCCAAATAGCTCTTTGTCCAACCTACTAATGCCAATATGTTTGTATTGTAATGTTTCCAGTGTCACAGAGGGGAAAGGAAATCTATCTTAGACTTGAAGTCCAAGGATGTTATATAATTGCTAATGAAAAATCACTAGGCTAAAACTTTCAAATAAGTAAATTTATGATCAAAATGACAAAGGAAAGCATAATTCAGGAAATGGGCAAGTAATTATTAAATCACATAATAAAAAATAGTTGAAAATAGAAATTATCCATCCATCCATCCGTGTGTGTGTGTGTGTGTGTGTGTATGTATGTGTGAGAGAGATGAAAGTAAAACTCAATATTGAAAAATGTATAAGCTAGAAATAGGTGAAGGTAAAATTATTAAGTTGAGGGATAATATTTACAAATTAATCTAAAATAAGTACATAAATACACATATTAATGCACATGAATAAAAACACAAAGGAGTAGCTCTAAGACCTAAAAAATTTATATGCACTAAGGAAATATTAGAAAAGTTATTGGTGGATAATTCCAAATTAAAAAATAATATACATACAATAGATTAAATTAATTACATGAGTAATAATATTTAAATTGTTGAAGGAAAAGTAATAAAACTGGTAGAAAATAATAGAAAGCAAAAGAGAAGTATCTTCGCAATCTGGAATAGACAATAGGTCTTAGGGGGAAAATTTTAAAAAGAAGCAGCACAGAAGGATGGTGGCTCACACCTTTAATCCTAGCACGCAGAAAGCAGAGGAACATGGATTTCTATGTTTCAGGCCAGCCTGGTCTACAGAGTGAATTCCAGGACAGTCAGGGATACACAGAGAAACCCTGTCTTGGAAAACCAAAGGGGAAAGACAAAGAAGAGAAAGAGGAGGAGGGGGAAGGAGAGGAGAAGGAGGGGTAAGAGAAAGAGAAGGGGAAGAGGAGGAGGGAGAAGAGTAGGAAGCAGCAGCAGCATTATAGTCTGGACTATGATGAAATTCTCTTCATTTATAAAGAATTTAAAAAATGGTAAATCAATAAACAAAGCAGCTCATATATTTGCAGCAAATGTAAATCATAAAGAACTTTTATCTAATATGACAATTTGAAATTTCCTGCCACTTAATACTAAAAATCCATTTTTATAAGAATGGAAAAAAGAACTTAGGGATTTTAGTCCATATGTCACTTTAATATTCTCCTTTATTGCCACTATGAGGAAAACAAGTAGTGATGCAAACAAAAACTAGATAATATATTTTTAGAACTAGAAAAATACATGAAAGCAAAACAAGATAAAATTGTATCGATATAATTCTAAATACATAACATGACCATCTGGGAAATATGATTACTAGTGAATTCCTTTTTAATAATTTTATATTATAATCATGCATGCATTTATAATAATAAAATATCTCTCTTAAAAAGAATGACTATAAATTAAGCAAACCCTCTTTATCCTTTTTGAATCTTTGAAGGTTTGTCAATATGCTAGGAATACACTTGATTCTTATACAGAGAGATTCTGTAAATGGACAGCTCTTCATCCTCCATTACCTCCTCCCCCAACTTTAGTTTGTAATTATACCAGATGGAATGCTTTTGCTGTGACATTAGTATTGCTAAAACAGTATTTTTTGTTGTGTATTTTCTAGGGTCATGACAAAATTGTATTTCCCCATTCTTCTTTAAAGTTCAATTTGACCCTGAAACTGGATATATCACCTTTAATTTATTATGCAATTTACTACATAATCTTCTATTATTTGGTAAGGTAAACATGAAGTCACACACATTAATGCTGAACTTCTATCAGCTTCAGTCTCTAAACATATGTAATTAGCATAGCCTTTCTGCTGGTCCATGTTGAAAATATAGCATGAGTTGAATATAATTGTTTGATGCATCACACTGAGATTGGGAATTTTTGTTACTACAGCATATACTAGCCTGCCATCTTTGAAATACTTTCTTGGGAGTTCTTGAAAGAATTCTATCAAATTTGAGCTTTGTTACTGTTAAAACTCTGTCACTGTGCAGTTTCTGAGGAATTAGGTTTGCTTTGCTTTGACCAGTCAACAGGGAGAAGTCAGTACATAACAACAACCAGAGGAAGCTAACAAGATAAAACAAACAGTCAATGATGTATTAAGACCAATCCTTAGCCATTCTTAGGCATTTGATTAACAAAGGAGAAAAATAATCAGCATTTCTTCAAAGTTTGTGGTTTGGTGTTTAACCTTCTACCATTGTCTAAATGTCACTTGAGTCCAACATGATCCTGAAAAACTTATCTAGACTGTAGGTCTTAGATAGCATTCGGCTATGGCTCCAAGTGTCCATGTATAGAAGTTTAATCCCCATTATGAGGTATGAAGACGGTAAAAATCCAATCTAACTATAGTGCTTAGGGGAGAGGCTTTTAGGATACAATTAGTGTTACCTGATAGCAGGGTGGAAAATACAAAGGCATGTATACCCTGTCTCTTGCCATACAATGTCTCATAAAACACTGAGACTCTGACAAGAAGAACACCATCAGATTTCGGCACTTGAACTTCTTTTCTTCACAATATAACCTAGCCTTAGATACATTATTAGGGTAAGGCACGAGGACTAAGTCACTGGAAAATACTGTGGATAAAATCCATTTTATTACCTTTTCTCATTGCTGTTGCCAAAATTCTCAGTCAAAAGCAACTTAAGATTTCTGATTCATGTTTTTGGTTTTTGCTATTGTTTAGCTCACAGTTTGAGGATATAAACTCCACCCTGATAGGGGAGGCATGTCAGCAGTGATGTGGGGGGAGGGGTGGTTACATGGCATCTGCACAGTCAGCTCACTTGCTCATTTTTATTCACTCCATAATAACCATCCCATGGGATGCTGCCACCCAAATTCAGAGTGAGTGTACTCTTTATTTGTTAAACCTTTCTGGAAACAGCCTGACATACAGCGATTTGGTTCCATGGTGATGATTCTAAATCTCATAAATTTGACAATGAAGACTATCATATCATCTGTCTTAGTTTTATTTCTGTTACTGTGACAAAATATACAGACAAGAATCAGCTTAAGGGAGAAAGGGGTTTGTTGAACCTTAAAACTCCAGCACTGCAGGGAAGACATGGTGGCAGGAACCTGAATCAACTAGCTATACCATATCCACAAAGTCATAGGCAGAAACAAATAAATCTATGTATGTTCACTTGATTGTGTATGCTCAGCTCAATTTCTCTACTCTTATCCAGTTCATGAAGCCATGCCTACAGAATCGACTTCCAACAATGGCTTGCATTTTTCGACCTCAAAACTTAAGACACTTTCCTCCCCAGGCACTCCACAGGCCAACACAACTTCCTTTATTGAGACTCTGTTCCCAGAAAATTTTAGGTTTTGTCAAATTGACAATTGAAGCTAACCATTATACCATTGAATTAATGGTAAGTGAATAATTCTTTACCTGAATAAATGTAGAACGTCTCATACAGCAGTGATAATCTATATTATTGGGTGATTCAGATACAGAAATTAGGAAATAGAAACCAAATGGCTATCTCTTCATGGAGGTGTGGGGCCAGTGTCAGCAGAATTTGCCATGAGTCTACCTAATAATGACAAGAAAGATTTTATAAAGTGACAGAGAAAGTCTTAGCTCAGGGACCAGGAAACTCAGTCTATTGCCCCAAGTTGTAGGAGGCTCAGGGATAAGCAGTAAAGGGCCCAGGAATGTTAAACACATAGGTTGTTCCTTTAACAGAAGGAATGCATAACCTGCTATCCTCCCAGAAGGCTGGGAGTGGTGGACATGGTTAATAGCCTGGTAACCAGAGACCACAGAGGAACCTTCCTCAGATGCTGATTGTAAGCTTGCTTTTGTCAGTCTAGGTATAGAACTCATCTTTTATGGAAGTTGTCACATGTACTTTACAAAGAGTTTCAGTGTAGTCACATCCAACTTTTATTTAGATTACTTTTCACTTTATTTTTAACATGGGATTTAGTAAATTATCATCAGGAAAATGTTTACCAAGTTGTGCTCTGCTTAAATATACCTAAGGTCAACTACTCAGGGTCAGACTCCTGAAATTTTAATCAACACTGGCTATTTAGCCATGTTGAACCAGACTGCCTTCTTGCCTCTTGTGACTCTGCTGGCCATGGTGGTCACAGAGACACACTGCACAAAATCTATGTCTGATTTATGATACAGTCTCACAGAAGTTCACTGGCTTATCTGTTAACCCATCTTTAAGATGAGAGGTGGGCCTGAAGACATTAACCTTACATCTCATAGGAGCTAGAGGTTTATACAAATACATGATAAATACAAATACTCTGAGCTTGCTAGAGTAGTGAGTAATAGACAATTAGGTTAGAGACATGTGCAAGTTGTCTTTGACAAGGACATAGCCAATCTGTGACTGACTCATAGATGACTTGGAAATATCTGTCTTGTAAATATTTTATTGTTGCTAGAGTTTTTAAATTTGTTTCTTTGTTTCCTGACAAAGTTAAGAACTCAATAATACATCCAAAAAAGATATGTCTTCCTATTTTCCAAATGATAGCTTTAAAGTCACCTGATAATATCTCCTTTAACCTTTTGCACTTTATAGAATTGCTGTAGTACCCAAAGCTTCAGAAGCATTTGTTGCCATTATTTAGTCATAAAAAAACTCTCAGGATTCCTCATATTAAGGTCTTCTTTTCCTCAACACAAATGCCTAATTGCATTGAAATCCCAGAGGCAGTGCAAAGCAGAAGGAAAAGAGAGTATAAAAGAAAATTGCTTTAAATGGGCTAAATATACCAATGGAGGAAAAAAAAGTAAGTTTTTCTACAAGGCAAGTGCATCAATTAATCCTTTCAATGGGGAGATCTTACTTATGCTCTCGGCATTAGTCTGGAATATGTATTACAGAACTCTATTTACTCCTCTAATTAATATAAATGAGTTGTTACCATAGCAATTATTGCATTATATGATTCACATAAAACTCTGGCTGTGCTTAGAGCCAGGGTCAACATTTTAAATCACTCTTGACTCATCATGAATCAAATGTCCCTTTCTGGATATTCCGATGTACGAAGGTTGAGACTTTATTAGCAATAATGGAATGTAGAATTAATGTAGCACATTTTATCCTCTGAGTACTTTAACTATATTAACCAAATAAACTCTACAGCATGTCTTTTAAGAGTGTATATCTCAAGCCTTTTATATGGGTAGTCAGAATGAAGGCATGCAAGAGTATTCCCTGAGAGATAAGTGCCATTCTTTTAAGATTTAGAAGTGCAGATACATACTGTATTCAGAAAATAATATATCTTTGCAGTAATACCATAGACTCTTATAATTTTCCCATCTCTTCTTCTACAGTGATCTCTGATCTTTGAAAGAGGGTTGCAGCACATATTCTCTATTTAGGGCTGAGGACATTGTAGTCTCTCATTCTCAAAACTTTGGCTTTCTCTATGTAAAAACATAATAGTACTTGCATTTAATTATTATGTGCTAAGCACCAAAAGAACTGAGAAATAGTTATACTATTGGGAATTGAAAAGAAGCATTTTAGGTATTCTTGTTTCAGAGCTCAAATAACCACAGAAACCCAGCAAGAGTAACATGAGATGAGGTAGATAATGAAGCAACCACAGGTTATGATTTTGGTTTTATAATAACATCTTTTTCTTTTCTTTCTTTTCACCTCTCTGTCTTTGAGACTGCATCTTGCGAACTTGTAATTTCTTTTGCTTCTGTCCTCTGAGTGAAGTGATTGCAGGCATGATGCACCATTCCGGGCAGCTTATTGTTATTTATTTTTTTAATCAGCAATGAGCAGTGTTTCTAGAAATAAAACATTTGTCAAAAAAAGAGAAATCCATGGTACAGAATTTTATTACTAATGATGTTATACTAATATATTATAACATAATAATATATTATTTTAATTATTTTATTAATAATTGTATTATTAGAGGCATGGCTTAAGAATAATTTTTGATACCAAACTGGAACTCACAGTTGATTTTTTTATAACCCTGAGGAAGATTCATGGGCATATTAGAAGCTTGGAACATTCAAGTAAAGTACAACAGGATAGGGATGGAGGCAGTGAGTATGGACCAATTGATCAGCCTGATTGTCTGGAGCAGGCTAGAGAAAAGCCAGACATACCACTGTACTCTCTACAGTGCTCACCTCTCTGAAGGTTTTCTGAGGTCAACCCATTCTTACATAGCTAAAACTACATAATACTTCAATAGGTAGGAAATTTGCTGTCCTATACAGCTGGCCTACTATACCTTTGAGACAGAAAAATCTGATTTTTCTTTATACTCCCTTCTAAAACTATCACCAATCTAGACACAGTGGGTATGCTGAAGTACTGGCTTCATGGACATGTAAGCAAGGATCCAAGTTCAGCACTCAGGGACCTGTGCGTGGCCTAATGCTCTGTGGTCATTGTACAATTTTTAATAATTGTTTCTCAGATTTACATTTTATAAGTCAAGTTAGGTAGAATGATAACTATGTGGCACCAACTCCGAGCACTTATGCCACAACTCCCTAAAATGAGTTCTCAGCCACCCATGCCTGACTGTAGTACTCCAGGTATCATCTGGCCTCTTCCTGCAACCATTGCTATGACCATTAGTGGTCTTCCCTACCTAGTAAAGACCCAAGCATCTGAGTCAGGTACTGTAGAAGATCAGGGAGAAAACATAGAATTATAGCCCATCAGCATTAAAGCAGCAATCAGTCTCTGATCCACTGTGATTCAGGTATTAGGGGTGTCCTGTAGTGGATATTGTATTCCACAGAGATCTGCCATATTGCCATAAAAGGACGTGGCTGGATGGGGAGAAACAGATGGTATAAGCTGGGCTATACTGTGTATGTTTTAGAGATTATAAAAAAAAAAGCTAGCATCTAGGAGGCATCATGGGATCCTCTGGGCATCTGTGAGAGTCTGTATTTATTTTCAAAGTTTGTGAATGTGGCATTAAAAGCACATGAAGGTCACCAAGATACATTACAAGGAAAAATGTTGGATTTCTGAAATTTCAAAATTACTTTCCCACTCACATTCAATGAACCTATATTTTCCTCTTAATTAAAAATATTATAATTGTTATTGTTAAATGATTATAATTATCATGTGTGCATAATGGACAGGTCACATGATATATGTATAAACCCTAAATAACCGCTTTGTTGAATGTACTCCTTCTACCTTTATGTGGGTTCTATGGATCAAACTTAGGTTGTCAGGCTTTGAGTGACAAGTGCCTTAACTCTCTGAGCCCTCTGATCATCTCACCATCCTTAAGGAGCCTGTTTTCATTTAGTGTTGAGTTTTGAAAACTGCGCACAATATGCACTTGATTCATATGCATTCTACTTGATTGTATTTTTATATAAATTTTACTTAATCATTTTACATCCCCTTCACTGCCCCCACACCTGGTCACCCCCATCCACAATCCTTCACTCATCCCTTCTCCTGTGAGCAGGTAGGGGCTCCTGAGTATCTCCTGTCCCTGGCAGTTCAAGTCTATATGAGGCTTATACTTAATTTTATTAATACCGATAATCTTCATAGAACTGCTGAAAGAATTTTCATTTTACAGGTTAAAAAAAAAAAATAAGGGTTTCTAGAGAAACCAAATGAGACAGCCAGAAAGATGAGGTCTTAGATGGGATCTCAGGCCTACTGAACCTGACTGTGCTGACTGAAAAGCAATAAACTGTTCTCATGTTGGTATATTCTTGATTCAGAAAAGTATGACTTCATCTGCAGTCCAGAAAGGTCTCTGTCAAACTGTCAGCTTGGACCCCTCCTGAACACAGGGCAGCACTGCTTTCTCTTCTACCCTAAAAGAAGAAAAACTTTACTCACCTGGAAATGTAGTACATTTGCATGCATGACAAATAGAAAGGCAGCCTGCCAGGAAGGTACTGTCTAAAGAGAATGAATGCCTTTTCTTATTTAGATAGTTTTCCAAGGTCAGATACATCTCAAGATCTGTCCTCTCTGATAGCTTTTTTCTTGGAGAACTCATCAGGATTATAACTGCAATTGATTTCTTTTTATTAGCTGAGGATGAACTGTTAAAGGGTAAAGGTTCATTATGGATAAATCCTCCAAAGTTCGGAAAGCTCCCAAGACTCCCTCTGAACTTTCTTAATCTCTCTGCTGCTTTGCGTTCTGTATAATTATCCATATTTGTGAAGGGTAAACTGCTCTTGCCTTCTTCATCTCTGTCACTTTGGATTGCCAGTAGGTCCCAGAAGTGCCACTGCTCTTCTCTGAGAGGCCTGCAATTCTTCCTCCTGAGCCCACACAAGGTCAGCCTTGCCTGAGAAGACACAGCTCTTCCCCTAAAGATCCCAGCCCTAACAAAGTGCATTCCATTTGAATCACAGAACTCATAATCAGGGGTCAAGAGGAAGAATCCTGAAATAAAGAACATCCTAAAAATGAAAGGCCTTTTGAAAATGAATGTTAAATCTTCACAGTGAGATCTTAGAAAAGGTCCTCATTTATTTTGCACAGAGAAGAGAGAACAAAAACATGTTCTGTAATATCATTTCCACAAATTTCCTGACCAAGCCATTTGGCAGTCTTACAAAGAAATTCTGGAAACTACTTTCTAACCTATGCTGTGTCTTATGACAACAGCACCCTTTTGCACAAGAGAGAGAGAGAGAGAGAGAGAGAGAGAGAGAGAGAGAGAGAGAGAGAATGGCTTAGAAATGGTTTGTGTCTTCCTGTTCATCCATAGAAAGCAGTGATTATGTTTAGAAAACCAAGTCTTCACTTTGAGAATCAGGGGCTCTGAGGTAATGTCCTGGATTTGCCCTTCATCCTCACAGTCAAATTGAAACAGCTATTCTGCTAGTTGTTGTTGTTGTTGTTGTTGTTGTTGTCTCAGTGTCTCTATAAGGACAAAAGGAATTTATATAAGGTTACTAAGGAGTCCTTCAGTTTCAACATTCTGTCTAAAAATTGTTGATGGTGGTCAGTTATACTACATATACAGTTATATAATTACATAGTTGTAGCCCCTATTAAGGTACAAAACTACTTAGAAGCTATAGGTACTCAAGTCAGGTTTCTTAACCTCCTTGTTCTTTTATTTTTTCAGTTTAAAGCTGATGATAATAATTCAAAAATGCTTTTCTCCCACATAAGGTTGTTGTAAAAATTAAGTAAGCTAATTCATTTAAAACTGTACAAGTTTGACAAATAACAGAATTTTAAATGCTATATATCACCATATACTTGATATTATGTTAGACAAATCTGGATGGTCCATAACCTTTCTCCAATGGCAAAATCATGGTTCAAATGAATTTTATGCAAGTGGGGTTAAAGGATGCTTGCTGAATGACAGATTAACAGTAGTGGTAAAAAATGAGTATTTTAAACTAAAATGATCATCTTTAACATAATAGTTATCATGACTTTATTATTAAGCCTACCAACAAAAGCAGATGTCCATGCAAATTGATAGAGTCACAAAAATAATTCTGGGGACCCATTAACTAAAATCAAAAAGTTATATTCTTATGATGTCCTCACTGATTCCAAATATCTCAAACACTGGAGTTATTGGAGATAGAATAAGGATAAAGAAACAGTGTTGTGAAAGGACAAGAGAGTGAAGAGGTTCTTTCATCTTGTATTTGTGCTGAGGACATTTCAGGTTTAACTAGAATTTAATCTTGAAGGAGAATCCTGTGGAAAATTACCAAGTTCATTCTAAGAAACTGAGGTCAATATTCTCCAGTTAACTTATCTTAGCTTCCATTAAACTGCCTGCTTGTGGGAAACTCCCGCTACATCCAACTGCTTATCTTAGCTTCTGTTAAACTATCCTATTTTGCAAAGATCCCCCTGTAACTGAATAGCTTAACTTAGCTTCTGTTAAACTGCTTGCTTGCATAAAACCTTCCCCCTGCAGCTGCTGAGCAAGATACTAAAATGTGCTTTTTGACTTTAAAAGTGCCTTGATCTAAGTGCCCAGGGCTATATTTGGGTCCTGAATCCCTAACTTTAGTCTCAGCCAGCTGAAATAAAGACTTTCATTTGGCTATAAATTGTGTCTTCAGTGATCATTTTTAGTGGGTTCCCCATAACATAGTGATCCTCATCTGTTACATATTATTCTAGCTAGAGAGCGAGCATAGGACATCCTTTCTTATATATTGCTTGAATCATTTAAGTTAGACCTTAATACAAGCATGAGAATTACAACTGTAAAATTAACAAATACCTGCCCTATAAGCTATTTTTCTTATTTTATTATTTATTTGAAAATTTCATACAGTGTATTGTGATCATATTATCCTCCTACTTTAATTCCTCCCAAGTCTATTATTCTTTCCCTACCCACTCATATTTTTTTAACACATCACGTACAGTTTGTGCTGCTTGTATACTCAATCTTGAATGTATTATGGCCTTCCATTAGAGTGTGGCCTATGTATATAAGACAACACTCATGAAGAAAATGGGCTCTCCCTCTCTCAGATGTTATCAATTGCCTTTGTTAAGGATAAAAGTTTGAGTCCACCTCTTGTCTTCATGTTGAGGTTTTTTCCTGCTTTGAGATTATGAAGATATTATGCATGTTATCATAACTGCTTTGAGTTCATATTTGCCACTAACTGCCTTGCCATGTCCAAAAAATATTGTTTTCTTGTAGTCATCCACCACTTATGGATCTTACAATATTTCCACCCCTTCTACCACATTAAACCCTGAGCCTTTAGATGATAATATGTGCTATAAAGATAACTTGTTTAGGTCTAAACATTCTATAGTCTCTTTTTCTCTCTACTTTGACCAATTGTGGGTCTCTGTGTTAATTGTCACAAACCACACACAAAAAATGTTTCTGATGAGGGTTAAGAGATTACCATTGGTATAATAATATGACATTAGGTGTCAGGTTAATTTTATGATGATTTAGTGTAATCATAGTAGATCTTTTCATAGGGCCTATGTCCTGTCTTGCCACAATTTTATGCCCTGATAACAGTGCCTGGTATGGATTTCAACTTATGGTGTAAGACTTAAATCCAATCAGAAAGTGGTTGGTTGCTCCCATAACCTCTGTGCCACTACTCTACCAGTGGGTATGTTCAGGCCACTCAGTAATGTTCACAATTGAGTAAGATTAAGTGTTACCTTACTTGTCCAGCTGGGTTCACAGCATTGTCTAGCATTACAAAAGCTAGTCAGTAGGGATGTGGCTTCCAGGTGAGTACCAGTTTGATTTCTCCAAGTTTTATGACTCAAGTATCTGGTATCTTTACAAGACAGTCTTACCATCAAATTTTTCACAGTAACTAAAAGCATTGCCAATAGCCAATACTTTTTTTGAGTGTCTATGGGATGCCATTAGCCAACATGTCCTAAAGAGCTAACTCATTCCTAATAGTGGGTTTTTTATTTGTTAGCCTGTACTAACTAGTCCTATTGTTGTCCCATTACATAAAAAGAGTTTAAATAAAGATATATCTTATTTTTGAGGGAATGCAAAGGTCATCTCCTAGTATACCCAGCTTACTTCTAAATTCAACAAAAGCAATCTTGTTAAACACTCAAAAGTATTAGCTCAGAGGTCTGTATTCCTGAACCATTAAACACAAATACTAAGGACATGAACTATCAAGTTTCAATAGTCTATGAATTGACCTATTTAAAGGTAAACACTGGAAGCCAGGAAAAAGTAAGGCTAGGATGTATTACCTATAAAACATAAACTTTAATGAAATGAAACATAGTAATGGCAGTCCTTATAGCTACACCAAGTTAAAATATCTCAGTCTCTATTATGCTTCAGACACTCTTAAACTGTGTACAAAGGCTAACTAATTTATTTCTCACAACAAGATTATGAAGCTGATATTCTAATCTTCATTTAACAGAGGAAAAAACTGAAGTCCAGATAGATATAAAGGGAATAATTAGCACAACATCATAAACCAAATTGCAATTATTAAGTACAGGTTGAACCTCAGCATTCTGATTCCAGATTCCACACATTTACATGATATATCTAGAAACATTCTCAGTGCCCTGAGATCAATTGAAGAGCCCAATACTGAATATTGAGTCATATATAGGTTCATAGAGAAAAGGTGCTGTGGAAATAGCTATCTTTTGAGTAGATAAATAATTACTTTGAAGGTAGACACATACTACAGTATGCAGACATAAACAAATAATGGTATAATACTATGCCCATAAAAATGACAGTTGTTGCTTCCTCTTAGATAATTTGGAGAGCACATCAAGGAGAGGACTTCGGTAATAAATATAAAGTTTGAAGTAAGTCACTACTAAGGGTTTTTTCTCTATGATTCCAAATTGCTCAGTGCTAATAAATACATTTAGTGCTACTAAGTAACTGCTACCAAATATACAAAGTATGTTGTTCCTTGTTGTTTTTATAATACTCTGTAAGACAAGCCATATTTTATCTGTAAAGTGCTTAAGAAATTATTATAAGAATGCAGTTTGAAACTATAAAAGCATTTTCATATTTATTAGGATGGCTGCTTATCAATAAAATAGAAAACCTGATGATAAAGGGAATATAGGAAACTTGAGATTTCTATTTTATTAATGAAAATATAAAATGGTACAGTGTTTAAATTTTCAAGTTCCTTAAAAACTTTTACAAAATGCAACTACTACATTAATTTGCAATCTTAGTCCTGTGAGTATACAGCCACAAGAAACAGAATGTCAAAGAGATATTTGCATATCCATGTTTATAGTTGCATTATTTACAGTAGCCAAGAGGTAGAAGTGACCCAAATGTCTTATGACCCACAAATAAGATGTCTATCCACAAAGTGTACTATTATTTGAAACTCAAAAAGAAGGAAATTCTGTCATATAATACAGTATGGATCAACCTTAAGAACATTACACTAGGCAAAATTGGGACAAAATACAGCAGAATTCTATTTCTATGGAGTCCTAAGGGAAGATAGATTCATAAAGACAGAAAAATCACAATGATGAGTTCTAGGAATTATTGGTATGGCAAATGAATAGTATTGCTTAGTGGATTTTAGTTTTGCAAGAATAGAATGTTCTGCAGATTGGTTATGTAACAAGACTTAACACTACAGCACTATAAACTCAAAATAGTAAGATGCTAAATTTTATGAGGCACATTTTATACCACATTTTAAAAGCATAAATATAACTACTAATACTATACTATTATACTATAATTCTAATCAAGCACAGACTTATAATGTTTGCACCGATCACACCAGTATTAGTGGATCCTGCTGGATCTTTCTTTGTTCAGACTAAGGCTATTTTGATTTCTAAACAAAGCATGGAGTGACAATAAGATAAACCTGGAAGTCACATATAAATCTCATTTTGACCTTTTTGTATTTCCAGAAGATTGTTCCTCCAATTAACGTATTCTTAGCGACATGACATACAAACTGCTTAGTTGAGAAGGCAACAGCCCCAGCACAAGGATCAATGTGTTCAATATCCACATGATATTTATACTGTGAGAGCTAGATGTCATCAGGGTTTTGCAGCAAGAACTTAACATGGAAGCTATTGTATTTGCATTTAAGTTGAAAAGAAGAACCTATGGTATGCATGTTAAATGGTCAATTCTCCCTGAAAGGCAGAGAATAGCCTCATAGAGTAAAACTGGAATCCCTCAGTGCTTACTCACAGCAAGACTTATTCTCTAAGGAGGAGGACTAGTCAAAAGTTATTTGGGATTGAATGGATCCCCAGGAGGTACTTCACAAAGGTAGGCTTTATCCAGCTCTTCTACTGAATACATTTGTCAATAGGATGAGATTCTGAGAAAACTGTCTGAGCCTTGTCCTTAGGAAGCCACTGAGAAAGACAGTAATGTGTGGAATCTGGGTGTTCATAAACCCAGATTTCAAATCTCCAGTCTTCTACTAAGTGATAATGTGATTTCAAAACAATTCATTTTCCTATTACTATTTCCTAATATACAGAATAAGAAAAACATCATGTTCATAGTGTTCTTGAGAAGAAAAAATGAGATGATGTGTGTAAAGCACAAGTCATGGTGCATAGAATTAAGTCCATAAAATATTTTTGCTACTGTTATCTAAATATGCTATTAATTAATGAATGTGTCCAATATTTTATGAAAATGTCATTGCTATATTTCAACATAGTTCAATCAATATAATAAGCTTCTGGGGACACAAGAGACTATAACACTGAGCACAGGAATACCTCTCAAACTACACTATAGTTTTTCCACTTCCCATACTGCTGGCCACTTAGACGCTTTCAATAAAAATAGATGGGAGCAGATGTTAGATAAAGTACTTCCATAACCCAGATTTCTTTTGCATCATCTGCATGATATAGAGAATGCTTCTTCCTTAAGGAATTATTATCTCCACACCAGTTGGGTTAGTTGACTGAAAATCTATAAAGGCAGCACATGGGCAACTAGTAGACCCACTAGTTAGCATAGGCTCCAAGTTGTGCCTAAAACAGACTCAATCTTAATTACTATTTATTTCTTAATTGTGTCTAATAATTTAAACTAACATCTCAATTTAAAATATTTGTCACATGGCAGACACAGTGAACAATGACAGGCACATTTTTTTACATGTTTTCATTAATTTAATACAACAGTTCAATGAACTAGATATTCAAAGAGGTCTGGATATTTTCTGTATGTCACAGCTGAAAATGCAGCTCTTGCAGTAGTGTAGACTTGTCTTGTGCTGCTGTAACATACTGCTTGATAGACGTAGTTTATAAAGCACAGAAATACATTTTCTCACAGTTCTGGAACATTCATTCATTCATCCATTCATTCTTCATTCACTCACCTACTCCAGTCTTTTTTTTAATCAATCATTTTATTTGTTTACATTTCAAATGTTATCCCCCTTCCCAGTACCCCTCCATGAACCCCTCATCCCATCCCTCTCCTTTGCCTCTAAGAGGGTGCTACCCACCCATCTACCCACTCCCACCTCACCCCTCTAGCAACCTTTTACACTGGGGCATCTATCTTCCACAAGACCAAGCACCTCTCCTCCCACTGATGTCAGATGAGGCAGTCCTCTGCTACATATGTATCTGGAACCATGGACTGGCCCATGTATACTCTTTGGTTAATAGGACATTCTAACATTATTACAGGCTTCAGGTCATTTTCGTTATTCTCCTGTTTCTTGCCTGGACTAAACCTTGGTTTCCCTCAGTGTCAGGAGCTGTTTACCAGCTTCTCTGAAGCAGAGAAGAGAGAGAGGGAGGGAGGGAGGAGAAGGGGAAAGGGGGATAGGGGAAGAGGGGGAGAGATGGAGCGGGAAACGGGGGGGGGGGGGGGGGGGGGAGGGGGGGAGGGGGAGAGAGAGATCTGTTTGCCAGGCAGAGTCAAGGCAGATCAGGTTCTGTTGGCAGACTGTCCAGCCTGCTGAGGCATGGAATAATAAGAGGAATTACACTTGAGGCTCAAGGTGAGGAGCGGAAGATTCTACTGAAGGTGGTGGAAAGGATACAGGATTTGTGTGTGTGTGTGTGTGTGTGTGTGTGTGTGTGTGTGTGTGTGTGTACAAATGTCTTATGTATATATTTCATCAAATTGTTTCTGTTAGCTTGTGGCTTTGTTTCCCACATTGCTGAAGTATATAAGAAGCCTATCAGAAATACACTCACTGCTGGCCAAGTAATGACCTGCAGCCCTCCCACTATCTGTCTCTTGCATCTTTTTTCTATCTTTCCTATAATCATCCTCATTCCACCCTCAGAGGACTGTTCAACTTCATACCAGCCAGACCAGTATACCTCAGCCCACAGCAGTTTATTTTGAGAAATAGTATGGCTTTACACCAGCATCCCCCACATCAGGATTATTTGGGTGTTCAAATGATCACTATGGTTTGAATATTTTTCCAAAACTGATCTTGATTTTATTTGTCATTATAACATTAGTAAGTGAAATCTCTATAACTGTTCTCCATACTTACAAATAAACAAAAATGATTAATAAAAAAGAAAGAATGTCTGGAGTATGTGAGTGATATGAATGAATGAACAAAACATGTTAATTTTTCAATAAGTGTTTATGTTAAATAACAGAATATAGTATTAATAAAGAACACACAGATAAGAGATATTTCAACTGGTACAGGACCTAGAGCATAGAACACAAAGAAAATGTTCTGAGTTTCCAAGTCTGCACAGTGCCAAAGAAGAGGGAAAGGAATTAAGAACTCAGGAAAAAAACCTTTCAGCAATTAAGTAGTATACACACAGGATGCTGAAAGTAGAAGATGAATCTTGTCTATTAAACCAGAAGAGAGTCTTGTTTACTCTTTCTTATCCTTGGTCTATTATTGAACATAGACCTAAGAAATGGCTTCAGTCTCCTTAGAGCTGTATATCAGGCACAAACATGTTAAAATACTCTTGCTTCCATAGACAACTCAGCCTAGCCCTGTCCAATTACCTTCAGATGATCTGAGCAATGCAGATTTGTCATTCTTAATCTAGTGGTTTATTCTGATCGCCAGGAAAAAGCTTTGAATCCTGGTTTCAGTAAACATCTTCTCTCTAATCTGTAAGCTATTTATCAAATATGAATGCATTTTTTTGAAATGAGTAACTCATTTCCCTTGCGCTTTTGTTCCAAAAATAATTGGAAGTGACAATACAAAGAATTACACATAGAGTTGAATCATCATAAAATAAATATCAAGTTGCAACTGCCTTTGGAGGATTGCTGTCTTATGCAGCTTCCTTTGGAGGATTGCTGTCTTGTGTAGGAGGCCTGGATATTTCCATAGGCAGATCTGTGTTCCATTATTGATTAGCTTTTAGATTCTTTCTACAAATTAGATTAGGATGTCTCAGTGACTAAAGAATGAATAGTCCAACCACACTTATATACATCTTAACAAAAGAGTTTCTAACGTGATTTTTTTTTTCAGAAAAATATTTGGGAAAATAACATTAATTGCATATTATAGATGTCTTGTCTATTTTCTCTTTAGAATTGGGGGGCACATGCATGCATGCAGGCATATGCACAGTGTATCTGTGTCCATCAGCTATTTAGGACAGCAGTTTAAAATTAAAAAATAGCTTGAATATGTCCTCACAGTTTCATGCACAATAATGCTTAACCCTGACACTTGCAGTTTTTCTATTTAAAGGTGGGGCCATTCATGCCTCACTAGATGAGTGGTCCATCCTGGTAGAAGCTTTAGTGTTAAAATTCAGCTCTTTTGGGCATGCTTGCTCTATCTTGCCACATGATCCTCTGTCATGTTGTGATACAGCAAGAAACAGATCCCTCTACAAAAATAGTACTGATACCTTGCTCTTGGTCATTGCACCCTTCATAATCTTGAATTAGCTTTGAGACTCTGTGGATTATTCCATCTACAGTTTTCTGTTAGAGCAATTGAAAATAAGCTAGAATATATGCAATTACAGGGAAGGATAATCTAAAATAATTGTCCCATCTGAAGATCCTTAACTATAATTCTATTTGTAAGGTTTATTGAGCTAAAACACACTACACACACAGTCACGTTATTCACAGGTAACATTTACAGGTTCTAGAGAAGAGGCTATTGTTTTGTCTTAAAAGAACACTATCTTCTATTTATTTACTTTTTTTCTCATTTGGTGATGGTAGTTAATAAAGTAGGAATTTTCCTTCTTTCATTGGATAGAATAACAGCAAGCTTTACTCAAGAATTTTGAGACAGAAGATCTATCCATGGCAATCATGGTAACCACTGAGATGTTCATAGTCTAAGTCCTATCAGCAAGAGAAGATGCTCATCCATTCATCTCAGGTTGACTGACTAATTCAGTCTCTTGATTTTGGGATCCCTTACATGACCTGGATTATTTACTATCTTTTCCTTCCTAAAATTAAGAATTATTTCTACAGCAGTAGACATTTTAAACTTCCATAAAAATTGTGTTTTTATAATTGCATATTGTTCCAAGAAACATGAAGTATGTATGTACTTACCATAAAAAAGCACATTTACTTTTGCCAAATTAGCATATAACATGATTTGCCTTCACTTGATAAATACCCATTTCCATTTGAATGCCTACTAAATAGTGGTATAACAGTGGTATAACTGTACAAATTGAAGACAATATAAAATTCACCTGAGATACATAATCACCTTTTAAGTCAAATTACGTGGCTTTTCCATTGAATCATGATTTTACGGCAGCAAAAGCAAATGAATGTGCTGAGGCTGAGCTGCTCAATTGCATTTTTCAGCGTAGAAAGGTAAAGTATTTGTGTCTTCCATGAAAAGGTATTTAAGTAATCAAATATTTTACAATACAAATTGGCTTATAAATTGGGTGCAGTAATTCCCCGTTCCATTTAGTTTGGTAGTTGATGTAGAAGCCACAAATCACATAGACAAACCCAGACTGCTAAGTCCTCAGGCCTGGCAATGGTTTGGAATTTTAGGCAGTTGAGATTGGATAAAAATTCAGCCTGAAAAAAAACCCACAATTCCCTTTCCACTTTGTTTCCTGTATAATTAAGGAAAATACTGACTTATTTGTTTTCTGGATAATTACAGGCTTGTAGACCTCAGGCTGTCTAAATGCCAATAAAATCACCTGAAAAATAAAACCAAAAATAATAATAATAATCAGGAAATCAGCTGGTTTTTTTTCAAGTAACTGAAATAATTTTCTCTCTCATCTACTGCCCATTTTGAATTAGGGGAAAATATGAATTTACTGAACTTGTCTACTACACTTACTCTCAAACTACAGAAGATGCTGACCAGGATGCTCTTAAATTTCTGTTATTTTAAAGAGTTCTCCTAAACACCTAGTTAGCTCCCAGATGCAAACTGAAGGTACAACGAATATTCTGTCCTAAGTCCCTAATACACAAAACTCTGCGATCAAGAAATACGACTTCACATTATTTTCTGTCCTCTTGACATCCCCCTGCTAGTATGTCATCATGTTCCACCCTTCATTCTGACCATCTACTTGGTAGGGCCAGTTTCCTCACCTGCAATTAGAAGGTGCCTAGAGTAAGCCTGTAGGCAATACGAGCAAGGATGGCAATAGGGTTGTGATAAGTGATGACTTTACTAAGTTTCTGAACTTAGTAAAAAAGAGAAGATGAAAGAGAAAGATAATACTGGGAAGACATTTGCCTTAGAAAATCCTGGCTTGATCCTTTTCCATCCAAGTAAGGGCTTAGAAAGGGGGGTCATAGAGGTGAAGAATCAATCACTTCGTTGCTCACACAATGGCCACAGGTAGTGGTGAAAGGACACAGGTCTGAAAGGCCAGGTGGTAGTGGTGATGGTTTGCTTGTTTTCTTCCTGGGGAAAGCATCTACAAGAATAAGTATATTTAACCAGAAACAGAATTTTCATTTCTATTGTTCTACATGCAAATAATGGCTTCTCTTCTTCTTTTAATTCAGAAATGAGAAAAATGGGGGTTATAGACTTATAAAGATATGGTTGTAGCTCTTAATTTCTTCAGCACAAACTTCAACATTATTGAACTAATTATTTCAAATCTCCAAAACTTCGGTTGTTTTCTCTCATCTCAGCAACATTCAATTGGATGGAATAGATTTGCAACAGCTATATCTGTGGAGGACTTTTTGAAATTTAGATTTATGCAGAATTTATTAACATGTCTTTTGTTTGATTGGTTCTTTTGGATTTTTGAGATCAGATCTTGCTACATAGACCATGATGACTTCAAACTCATTTATAGAGGCCATGCTAGCCTAGATATTCATGTTAATGCCACTTCATTCTATGTGTTGGCTTCTATATGTGTGAGCCACCAGGTCTATCTTCTTAAACTCCTGCGCTCTCTCTCTCTCTCTCTCTCTCTCCTCTTTTTGGCAAACTCTTCTTTTGGCTTAAAAAATGAACACTATTTTTTTTCTCAATGAGTACTACAAATGGAGCAGAGGTAGCAGGGTCATGTACAGGTTAATCTAACCAGGATCTCTGTACATGAGGTAGCATATCTGAGGTGTTCTATTTACCTGAATATGTCCAGTGATCAAAGAATTCACTTCTATAACATTCAGTTCAAGGTTGCTCTTTGTGTCCTTAAGCAAGTCTTTTAGCTTGAAATTCAAGCTGCCTTTTACATTACTAACCTTGTGTCCAATCCATTATTTCATTTCATCTACCAAGTCCATCAGCATATCTTCAGCATGTTTCACACTTCTTTTAGATAGCAAGTAGGTTTTCAGAGTAGCAGAACATTAATGGAGTAGACAGTCCAGGAGTGCTGCTGTAAACATGAAGATCCGAACTGCTCAATTTACATGAGCTTGTGTGGTGTTCTGTATCACAAGAATAGTGACCATTTTACAGGTCACTCCATGCCATTTAGAGTAAGAACTATTTTTGTGTTTTATAGTAAAATTTTTATTTAAGAAAAGGTTTAGACTTTTAGAAAATTTACATTATAAAAATAGTACTCATGTACTTCACGAAAATGTCTCCTATGGTTAATATGCTATACTAATGTGACACATTTGTCACAATGAATGAAGTAATATAGATACACTGTTATCATTTAAGTACAGACTTTTTCCATTTTCCTTAGTGCTCCTCTAATTAGCTGGACCCCATGCAGGACTGCATTCAGTCCCCTGTCTGCTTAAGTTCTTCTTGGCTTTGAGAGAACTGTCTTGTAACAATTTTGGCAGTTTTGAGAAATAATTCAGAAAGTTTGTTAAATGACCCTCAACTGGAATTTGTCTAATATTTTCTTCTTATAATCTGATTGAACTTACAGGTTTTTTGAGAAAGAGGAGCATGGAGGGAAAGTTCTGTTTTCATTATACCCGGTCAATGGAACCTGCTATCAGAAGGACTTGTAGCTGTTCATGCTCACCCCAGTCACCTGGCGGACACAGTGCTTGTCAGGTTTCTCCACCATAAAAAAAATAAATAAACCTTATTCTTCCATTATTCTGTCCACCACCACATATATTCTTTATAAAAAAAGACATTTTTAAAAGGCCAGCATTAATGAGTAGGGAGTCAAAGTTTTACTTACTCGAGTAGATAATATTTGCATAAATTATTCTAATTTCATACTTAAGATTTGTCTGTTTGCATTTACTTATTCTTCCAAGTGTTTATTTTTATCAGCATGGATTTTAGGGTATTTTTTTTTACTTGAGTTCTAGCCTAATATTATTTTACACATTTTGTTAATCAATTTGTTTCAGTCTTGCCACTGTTCAGGTTATATTGATATGTTTTCTTCCTTTGGTTTTTTAATCACTTTCTTCTTTTCTGTCCTTAGAAGATGCTCTATGCTCATCTTCTATAGTTCCTTCTCCAGAACTGTAATCCACTATTTTGCTAAAGATCTCAAATTTCTTTCATTGCAAAACAGTATTAGAAACCATGTCCTGGGTGCCCTATGCTGTTATGGAACTGTTACTGTTTTCAGTCCTTTTTAGAAAAAAAAATGAGTAGTATAACTCTATCTTAAGACTGATACATATACTTAGCTTAGTAACATTCTCTATATTTATCCAGGCATAAGGTGTAACATATGTGTATGTGTGCACACAAAGCTACACACGTTCTTGCTGTTGTCTATGGTACAAATATAGACCATGGGGGTCATTCTAGCTTGCTTTCAATGTTTTTCCCACATCAACAGTGAGAAACGTAAGTCCCTCTATTCCTATCTATTAACTTATTTTTAAAATGTCTATCTTAGATGTCTGGAGTCTGACCTTATACAGAGGGAAACAACCAAGTAGTAAACAGTGCTTTTGCACAGTTTATTTTGTTATTATATTTAAGATTCCAAAGTCACTGAAGTCAACAGTACCCCCTCCAAATAGTCAATGAAAAGAGATAAACAAAATAAACATTTGTATCATATTCTTCTAATTAAAATGCAGAATTCCATAAGTGATTATTTTAGATGAGTTTAATATGCATACTTTATGCTGTAATTTTTTTGTGAATTTTTGACAGGTACATAGTATTACTAATCTACTGCTGGAGTATCAAACATAAGAATTGTACCACTTTTAGATATTCCTTCTGCCTCCCTTACTCATTTTTATCAGTTATTTTATTTATTTACATTTCAAATGTTGTCCCCCTTCCAGGTTTCCCCTCTGCAAATCCCCTATCCCATCCCCCTCCCCCTGTTTCTTTGAGGGTGCTCTCCCTCCCACCTACCCACTACCACCTCACTATCCTAGCATTCCCCTACACTGGAGAATCCAGCCTTCACAGAACCAAGGGTCTCTCCTCCCATTGATGTCCAACAAGGCCATCCTCTGCTACATATGCGGCTGGAGCCATGGGTCCCTCCATGTGTACTCTGTGGTTGGTGGTTTAGTCCCTGGGAGCTCTGGAGGGTCTGGTTGTCTGATATTGTTGTCCTTCCTATGGGGTTGCAAACCCCTTTAGCTCCTTTAGCTCTTTCTCTAACTTTTCCATTGGAGTCCTGGTGCTCAGTCAAAAGGTTGGCTGGAAGCATCTACATGTATGTATTGATCAGATGTTGGCAGAGCTTCTCAGGGGACAGTTTTTAACTTCATTCTATATATGTGGCAATTACTAGTATGGTTTCTGGGTGTTTCATGTGATGGCTAGTTTTTATGTTTTCTTGATACAAGACAGAGTCATTTTGGAAGATGAGACTTCAATTCAGAAAATTCTCCCACCAAAATGGTCTGTGGGTAATAGTCTTGTGCTACATTTCTTTGATTGTTGAATGATGTAAGAGGGCCTGACTCATCGTAGGCAGTGTTACCCGTCTCTCATGTGCTGTAAGAACACTGGCTGAACATGCCAGGAGGAGAAACTGGAAATGAGTGCACACAGAAAACTCACAAAGGTGAAGACCTCAGGCAGGCTGAACTTGCTACATATTCAGTAACATAGTGCCTATAGCTAACCCATTTTCTCCTGGGACAAAAGGTGAATGGGAGACTATATACTTAGTAGTACACATGTAAGATATGATTACAGTGTTCCCCATGTAGGGAAAAAAAACTTGTTAGAGCTATTCACAAAAATAAATCCACTAGAGTCTCAACTGTGAGAAGGGCTCTAAGGAAGGTAGGACATCAACAGAGCTAGCAATAAAATATAGCAAGAAAAGTCCCCAGGTCCTACTGGCACAGGTGGTGAACACTGTTCCCCACGAGGCCCATGCACCTCCGCTTGTAGAAACCTCTTCCCCATGAATGCACGTTAGTCCTCGCTCACAATTTCCAGCATGGCCAACTTCTGGCATGTGTATTTACCTCAACTCACTACCATCGCCTTCCCCAAACACACTATAAATCCCAAATCTAGTAGGGCACTAACATGACCCTCAGACTTGAAATAAGAATAGGATTCCCAATGCAGAAAGTCTACCATAGTGACACGCTAAAGGTGATGATTTCTCATTAGAAAATCAAACACCAAGGAAACATAAGCAGACTCTAGGGAAAAGCAAAGTGATAGAACATACTGGTTAAGCAAGAAATGAGGCAATGGAGGTGCACCAGAGAGAATGTCAAGGGGGCATGGAAGCACACACTTTAACACACACACACACACACACACACACACACACACACACACACACACCAGAGGGACAGAATAAGGAAGAGCTGGAGAACACAGAGCACACCACTGAGTCTCATGTGTATGGGAAATATAGAGAAGAACACCCTCTTTTTGCCCTGTCACCCTCACGGGGGAAGTAAGAATGGGAAGGCACTGCAGTATGGGAGACCCTAGAAAGCCAAGGAAATGCCTCTCTTCTCTAACCAGACCACCATGCCTGCACTCCTCCTACAAGGGCAACAAATTGGTGCTCTGTGCCTTTTAAGCCCTTCCCCCACCCACCAGGGGTAGACTAGGTAGGGGCGTGGCTTCCTGACGAAACAATGCAAGGGCGTGGCTACTCCTTATCCAGCAAGAGTTATTTCAGTGGAAAGGTTTGAAGGTCCTGGCTAAATTCCCGAGAAACACCAAAATGGGTGTGATCAGTACAAAGTTACAGGAACTTCACGTGACTGAGTCAAAAGGTACCACCACCCAAGCTGGGAAGAAGGATGAGAAAAGCAAATATAAGGTCAAGGTGAGCTGCTCCACTTCCGGCCCTTGTCTAGTTTCCCTACCTTGTTCTCACAGGCTGAGACATCACCCCTTCCCATGAGTTCCTGTTTCCTCTCCATCTCCACCTTCTTTTCCCAAACCAATCTCTTCTTGTGATCTCCTTCCAGGTAACTAAGAAGCCAGCGGTAATGAAGAGATTCGATCAAGCCTGTATGAAAAAGCCACTCCCCCCAAGAGCTCAGACTCCCTTGGTTAAGGTGAAGAAAGAAAGAAAACCACAACGATTGGGCCTTTACCATCGTCTAAACGAGAAGCTTA
The DNA here is from genome assembly GCA_030674055.1 of Rhabdomys pumilio. Taxonomy (NCBI): domain Eukaryota; kingdom Metazoa; phylum Chordata; class Mammalia; order Rodentia; family Muridae; genus Rhabdomys; species Rhabdomys pumilio. Next base: position 4,766,144 of record JANHMN010000005.1, on the reverse strand, counting down.
ACAACAACGATGTACAAGATGAACGTGACAAAAGCGAGGACAGCAGTACCAGCAGCACCTCAAGCGATGACCTGGATAGCCAGTGAATCAGGATGGAGGCTACAGACCTCAGAACCATCTGTCACTGTCCAGAGGTCTCCACCCTGTCCAATGGGAAACTGTGAAGACAACAACTTTGTAGCCTCTGGTGGTCAGATGATGAAATAAAATCAAGCTCTTAGGAGTGAATGCCTATGTCTCTGTGTTCTCTGATGGGAGGGAGCGGGGGAAGTGGAGAATATGGGGATGGTGAGGCTAGGAAGGGTGAGAGGTGGGAGAGGGGAAGAGGAGGGAGGGAAGAGGAGGGGGAGGGATGGATGGGAGGGGGAATGGAATGAAAATGGGGAGGGTACTGAAGGTGGGCGGTTGGGAAGGGTGGCACATTTACAGAGTGTGGAGCAGGGTGCAAACGTCTAGGAAGAGTGAGAGGCGGGTCCTCTGAGGTGGAGGGTCTAAGGTGAACCAGATGTAGGATTATCTGTGTTGGTTATTCAGGCCACTTGAGAGACAGGAAAGGCTTTCTCTGCAGTGGACTCCCTTTGTAAACTTGGTATACTTTTAAACTTTGTAAACCCTCAAGGCAGGAAAGAAGCCAGACCCTGGCCTGAGGACTTCCAGCAGCCAGGCCCCTCCCCCGACCTCCTGTCATAATTGTGCTTCCAGCCTCAGTAACTGCCACAAAGGTCACCTCCTGCCCCTCAACAGGACCCTCCCCAGATTATCCTTATTTTAGGTGAAAAGTCTGAACAAAACCCACCAATCCCTGAATACTAAAACCCACCAATCCCTGAACTTCTCACAGAAACCTACCAATCCCTGAACAGGAAAGCCCATCAATCCCTGAGCTCCCCCAAACTCAGGACTTGAAATCTCACCAATCCTCTCATCCTGGAAATCTCCACTCTAGAAAATACAGGGAAGCAAGAACCCCTATATAATAAGCACTGTCCTTTGTCCAATTCCCTGCTGTCTGCTCCCTCCTGTGACAGGAGGAGCATTCCTGGATCCATTCCTCCAAACCCTGGACCCTTCAATAAAAATCTTTCATGAGATTTGCTGCCTGCTGTGATTCTCTTACTGGAAGAAGACAAGAAGCAGTGAAGAGAAGTAGGGAAAAAGCAAAGAGAAGGATCAGACCTGAAGCTCCTGAGCTCCTCAGCTCAGCTGGGGACACACTCCCTGGGAGATGCATTGCCTCTGCTGAGAAGGCTTCCTCTCAGAGCTGTAAGGTCCTGGGCTCCTGTGTCTCAGGGATGCCCTTCCATTGGGACACTGTCCCACCTCAGTGCTGTAAGGTCCTGGGCTCCTGTGTCTCAGGATGCCCTTCCACTGGGACACAGTCCTAAGTGTTTCCTGGGCTCCTGTGTCTTGGGAATACTCTTCCATTGGGAGGTGTTGAGGCTTGGTTTTACTGTCTATTGTAATGCTAATGGTAGGCCCACTAGACCTGGAGTCTGCACAAAGGCTCAAGTGACACTGCCCTCAAATTATTTCTGATTGACAAATAAAGATGCCAACAGTCAATAGCTGGACAGAAGAAACATAGGTGGGGTTTAGGTTTCTTGGACTTGGGGTTGAAGGAGAACCAAGAAAAAAGAATGGAGGTGGTGGAGGAGGAAGAGAAGCCTCCATGGGTTAGGAGTCATAAACATGACCCTGAGGGCTGGCCAACTGGAGTTAAGGGCAGCCAGGATGAAACATAGTGATTGATAGCTCAGGTTATCTATAGGAAAGTTGATTCTAACAATATAGAGGGTAGTTATCTGCCCAGCTCTTGTGCTGTTTGAGGCTTATTATAAATATAAAAGTTGTGTGTATGTTTTATCCGGAAGCTAATTGATCTAAGGCAGGGTACAGACCCCAGGTAGGGATTAACTCATTTCTACAACAGGGATAACTTCTCCCCTCAGAGCTGTGGTTTCTGACCTTCCCATCCCAACAGAAAGGCCAACAATAAGGATTTAGCCACAACATGGCAGTACACACAAACACACAAACTTCTCTTACAGGTTTGACCAATAGGAGTTTGAGAGACTCAGATGGTGAGAGGTATGGTATGTATCACAAGTACAATGACAACTCGTGCACAAAAGGTAGACAGTGACCTCAGCTGACAGTGACCCCAGTTCACAGTGACCTGAGGTGACAGCCAACTGATCCTGGGATGGAAAGAACAAACTACCTTCAAAACCAGTAACCCCCTCTTTCCACTGAAACCTATCACAAAGACAAAATGATGGTGTTTGGTGGGGCTCTAACCCACTTTGTCATTAAGTGGGTGCAGCATGGCTTACTGAGGGTGGGAACGGTGAACACGGACTGCACTTAGCAGATGCTATCTGTAGAATTTCATGATTTGAACAGAGCAGAAGAAAGTGGTCCTGTTATTGGCCTATCTTTCTCTACATTTTTAATACCAAAGGATGCTGATGATTAAATACCACCTCCAGTTTTTCCTTGGTCTAAAATCTGAATATTTGTTTTGATTTGTGTTATTTCATATATGAATAAGTATATTTTGCCTTTCAGTGACTTTCCTTTTAAATACTGGCTATATTCAGGAAGGGAGATCATGTGCAGAGTGCTCTGTTGGGCAGTGGTCTGGCCCTGGCTGACAGGTCTCACTACCTCCTTCCCTCATTGTTCCTCTTGTTGGGAATCACCAGTGGTAGCTTCTGTATGCACAGTTCTAGCCTATAGGCCTTATGCTGAGGCAGGCCATACAGGCATCCCACATGGAAACATTCTGAACAATGGCAAGACTAAGATAGTCCAGAGAAAGACAGCCCTGGCTGGATCCTTTTGTCTGTATTGATGTCTCAAACTGTGCTGGTATGAGGACCTCTTTCCTCAATTAAGAACCATTCAGTAAGGCCCCATTGCTGAAGACAATACCACACAACTCACTGTACATAGAAAAGTAGATATGGTGCCTATGTAGAGCCTTCTTCCCTACTTTCTAGCATCTTTGGTATAAAAAGGTATTCTGCATGCTTTCAAAAGAGAAATGTAAAAAAACAAAACCCAGCTACAAAGCCCTTGATCTTCAATGCTGTCGAGTAACAAAACATTATCAGATTTGGCATATGGCCTACCCCACAATATGGAATCCATACCTGACACTGCTGGGGTGACCAAAAGCATGAAACTAGATAGTCCAGGGACATAGGGCAAAACCAAATGCTACTGTTCTTGTATCTTCTCTGGATGTCTTTTCCTTCTGTTTATTTTGTCTAATTCCAATGTGTTAGTCTTTGTTTTATCTTATTATATTTGGCTTTATTATTGTCCTTAAGGAGCCTGAGTTCTTAAATTTTATTTTATTTATTTACATTCCAGTCATTGTTCCCCCTTCTCAGTCCTCCTCTTACAGTTCCTTGTCCCATTCCTCCCCCTCCTTGCCTCAGAGAGGGTGTTCATGCCCCTACCACTCCCCCCCTTCCCTGGGACCTCAAGTCTCTACAGAATTTAGTGCATCTTCTCCCACTGAGGCCAGACAAGGCAGTCTTCTGCTGTATATGTGTTGAGGGTCTCAGACCAGTTTCTGTATGCTGCCTGGTTGGTGGTTCAGTGTCTGAGAGATCTCAGATCCAGGTTAGTTGAAAATGCTGGTCTTCCTATGGCGTTGCCCTTCTCCTCATCTTCTTCCAGCCTTTTCCTAATTCAACCACAGGGGTCCCAGACTTCTGTCCATTTGTTGGGTGTAAATATCTGCATCTGTCTCAGTCAGCTGCTTGTTGGGCCTCTCGGAGGACAGCCATGCTAGGCTCCTGTCTGCAAGCACAACATGGCATCAGCAATAGTGTCAGGCCTTGGTACCAGCACCACCCCCATGAGATAGATACCAAGTTGGTTCAGTGATAAGAGACAGAAAGGGAGTAGAGGTGGGGAGGAACTGGGAGGAGTAGAGGAAAGAGAAACAGATCAGAATATTTATGTGAGGGACAAAACATTTTCAATAAAAGGGGGAAATACTACTGACTAAAGCAAGTAAAACTATTTCCATTACTTGTAGAATTTTTTTTATTGGTTATTTTATTTATTTACATTTCAAATGTTATCCCTTTTCCTGTTTTCTCCTCTGCAACATCCCTATCCCATTCCCCCTCCCGCTTGCTTCTATAAAGGAGCTGTTCCACCCACCCACCCACTCCTGCCCCACTGCTCTACCATTCCCCTACACTGGGGCATCAAGTCTCCACAGGACCAAGGGCATCTCCTCCCACTGAAGCCCAACAAGGCCATCCTCTGCTACATATGCAGCTGGAGCCATGGGTCCCTCCATGTGTACTCTTTGGTTGGTGGTTTAGTCCCTGGGAGCTCTAGAGGGTCTGGTTGGTTGATATTGTTGTTCTTCCTATGGGGTTGCAAACCCCTTCAGCTCCTTCAGTCCTTCCCCTAACTCCTCCATTGGGGTCCCTGTAACTTGTGGGATTTTTAAATTGTAAGTTTGGCTATGGTTTCATTTTCTTATATTTTTATATTAGTAATTTCTTGGGAGAGCATTGATACGAATATTTTTGGACTGTGTTTATTTTCTGAGCATTTATAAAATTTATGAGAATTGTAGAAAATGTGTTCTGTTGAGAAGAAAATGTGAAGAAATACTTCCTTCATTTTGGAATATTGTGTTTTCAATTGGTGAGAAAATATAGGTTAAAATTTCTGGCTAAGGTTTCTTTTCTCACTGCCATGATTGCTTCTATTTTATCTAACTGAAGAAGTCCCCTTGTATTCCTCACTGGATAAGATAAGTATCTCTGAGTGGAATGCTTATTTGCAGTGATTGATATTCAAATGTTTAACCAACCCTAAATTCCTTCGATAAACCTCCCTTGATAAGCCAGATCAGAGTGAGCAACTGCCGCCATACATTGGCTCTGTGGTAGAGCTTCAAATGCAGATCTTTCTGTCAGGTATAATTTATGATTAATCCTGCATATTGCATTCCTCATCATAGACACTGTAGTTTTCATCTTCATAAGTATGTGTTGAGTTGCTTCTTATGTTCCATAATCCTACAAAAAACTCTCTAACATGTGAAATGTACTTATAGTACTTTAATGATCCCACCTAATTCTAAAGTCTGTCCATTTTAACACAGTTTCTCTTCCTTGAGATAGGTTTTAAATTTGCATTTTGGATCCTGGATTGCTATAACAAAGTCATAAACTGGGTGACTGGTATACAACAGAAATTAGGTTTCACTGGTTCACAGAATAACGATTTTACCTTTCATTGTGTTTTACATGTCAGTAGTGATAGAGCACACTATGTGCCATATTTTATAAGAGCACTAATTCCACCCATGAGACATTCAGCATGTCCACTCAAACTAGTCACAATAGCTTTACCTTCTATTATAATGTCCTTACCTATCAGAATTTCAATTTATAAATTTAGAGAAATACAGATATTCAGTGTGTTGTACTTAGTTTAATAATATTAAACAACTTTATTTTTTTGTTTCATCTTTGTGCATGCAAGTGTGTACGGGGCACACACAGCATATATAGAGACCAGAGAACAATATGGAAGAGTCACTTCTCTCCCTCTATCATGTAGCTTCTTCTGAAGGAAGGAATTCAGATGACCATGCTTGGAGGCTGTCACCTTAACCTACTGAACCATCTCAATCGACTCCAAACAACTGTATTGTGTCCAGTGTGAGGACACAGTGGGTTAAGGTACCTGTCTCCAAGAGTAACTATCTGAGTTTGAAACGTAGAACCCAAACAGTGGATGGAGATAACTTAGCCCTGCAAATTGTCCTTTTCTACATACAAACCATGACACTTTACTTACACATACAACTCCGCAAAATGAGTGAATAAATAAGTGCTTAACATGAGCAAAAAGTACTTTGATATCTGTTTTATGAGTTTCTCAGGTCTTTTTTCATATTTTTCTATTAGGTTTTAGAATATTCTTTCCAAAAATTCTTCAGTCTTCAAACACAAATAACAGCTTTCTAAGCTATAAATATTTCACAATTCTCTGAGCTACAAATATTTTCCCCAGTGTTCCAATATTTTTTCATATTCCGTGATCTGTTTTATTCTGCCTTCTAAATGTTTAAGTGGTGTAGTGCATCTTGGGCGAGCAAACAGCAGACATCAAGAAATGAATGCTTCATTGGACATACTGGGAAACCTCATTAAACAAAATACTTGTATTCTCAGGCAAGGACAGCCAATATTGTTGGCTTGCTCTTAGGAATAGAAGACCTAAGGTGAGCCCCACCATGCCTTTTCTCTATGTCCATAAACCCATTCTATCTAGTGTGTTATATGGTTAAGACATGAATATACTATATCTCCTGTAATAACTGAAAACTTAAATATAGTCAGAGATGACTCCATGAGTGTATGTACACATGCAGAGAGGGGTCTAACAACTCATTTCAGAAATCTTCAGTTGCAATCCTAACATTTGTAATAATGTTTTAAATAGCCATCATGGTTTCATTTATGGTAGCCTTCCATATTATGTATGGGCTTTGTCTCTTTTCTCAGACATTTGACGTCAGAATTCCTATAGTAAGGGTTAGAATGCTAAGTAAAATGCCTTGACTCTTGCAGTCCTTCTTCTCAGCTGCAAGTAATTGAATGACTTCTATTTCACATGGAGACCACAAGAAGACACAGGCAGCACACAAATGGATATTACACAGAACAGTTCTAGAAGATCTTGCAGGGTCACTGCAGTTCCAAATCTAGCATGCCTGCCATACTAAGACATTAGTGACTGGAGCCTTGTGCTAGCACATGAAAACCTCATCTGGATCTAGTTCCTTCACTTGCCAATTGAACCCATATTTTTAAACACAGGCTATGCCTCTAATAGTAAATATAGGTTGCCTGCTAGAGGTAAAGTTTCTGAATACTCTTGACTCTTAAGTTCTGAAATAAAGCCATGACCCACCAGAGCCTGCTGTTGTTCTTTCCCTCTCAATGGAAAGAAAGAAGTTGGCAAAGGCCTTGGAGACTGTCAGGACATCAAAATGTCTTTTTGACCTTTATAATTGTAATGGATTTGACAACATCTGGCTGAGATTTTGCTTCAAGTGTTCACAAATTCTAACATGAAGAAAAGGTGATAAGCAAAATATGCTTGTAAGATGCCCAGTGCAGCAGTAGTTGGGGAGGACTTTGAGTGAAATCTCTCTTTCCTCCCATACAAAGATCTGCTGAAACAAACAGGTATTTTTTTTGTTTTTTCTTTTTTTTTTTGGCGGGGGGTGGGGTGGGGGAACCCTGCTTTTCTCCATGTACTCCAATAGACATGAAGATCTGATAAAACTGATTTTTGTCAAAGATGGAGGGCCCATATTCTAGAAGATGATATATTAAGGGACTACAAACCTGCTCCTTTCATCCCTCCTTTCATAATCTCTTGCCTGCCAAGCAGAACAGAAAAGACACCATATATTCCTTTTATAGTCTCTGAGTAGAAATTAAAGAAAAGGGCCATTTTGTGCCTGGCAGGAATTTATACAGGAGTTTCTTTTGCATTTCCTCCTCCTCTGCTAAGCTTCCTCTAAAGATTAGGCAGAGCAGCAGAGTACACTTCCTAAGCGGCTTGCAGCCCAGTCTTTCCAAACCATGCCAGCATGCCCACACCTTCTCACACTTTGGTAATTTTAGGATTGGATGGAAGAATAACTTGGCAAACTTGGTACAAAATAGATTTTGCCTATTCTTAGTGTTTATAACTGAAACATAGTGACAAATGGGCTTTGCAGTGGTAATATAAATACTGTGGCAGGTACTCCAATTCTGACATGTGGCAGTGCTCTTAAGAGCACTAGCTAAATTACATTCTGATCCTTTATCGGTGGCACATAGTGTGAGGGCGTTGTTCTCAGAGGACATAGATTAAAGCGTGCTCTCAGCTAATGTTATATCAGCCCATTTGCCAGGTAAAAGATGGCAGAGATCAAATTTGGAGGTGCTTTAATCCTTATGATATAATTTGTCCACTGGCTAGTTTGTGAACCTTTAATTTTACCATTTACACTTAATAAGAACAAGTCTTCTAAATGGAGAAGACTGACAGCTTTCAGTCATCAATGATTTCTAATGTAGGCTGGATTAGTAGCTATTAGCTATTCCCAGTCTTCATCTAAGTTGTCTCTCATCAGAGATGCTCTCAGAACTCATGAATTTTTTGCAGTGCAACAGATTCTAATCATGAATAAGTACACATACTTCCTGTTAAGCAAATATGCTTCAAACTGAGAACACAGAAAGCCAAATACAATTTCCTTTCAAAAACAAAGCCTCTAAATCTTCTGATGCTCATGCTGGTGTTTTAATAGTGGCCCACTCCTGCACCAAAAAATACAACATTAAAATGTGATTAAAAAGATAATTTATCCCACACTTGTTACAAAGACTGCATAAAAAGCACAAAACAAACAGAATATAATTATTGATGGAGCTGTGGATAAAAGGTAATCCCTGTACTCTATTGTTAGAATGTACATTGGTGCAGTTATTTCACAAAATATTACAAAGTTTTGTCCCAAACTATTAAACAGGGAATTATAATTTGATCCTATAATCCTACTTCTGTTTATTAATCCATAGAACATGAAATTGGTAGGTGCAATAGATGCCTGTACTGTGCTTATTGTAACATCATTTAAAGTATACACAATCTAAAATGTTTATCACCAGATGAATGAGTAGAGGGATGAAGAAAAATCTGTCATTTGTATGTTATGGTTTGAATTTGAAGTGTAACTTATAGTCTATAGCCTGAAGTAAGCAATGGCCTTCCAGCTTGTGGTGCTATTATAAAAGGCATGGAATCTTTGGGAAGTTGTGACAGGCTGGCAACAGTAGGACATGAGGGTCAGGTCTTAACAATTATGCACTCTAAGTTCCAGCCTGCTTTCTTTGGTTTCTGGTCTGCTGTGCGGTGAAATGTCTCAGTTTTGTACTCCAATACCGCAGGTTCAAGAAAACAGAAATTTTCACTTCAATATAAATGCTCTGCCACAGTTTCCCTGCAGTGATGGACTGAAAGCCTCTAGAATTGTGATCTTTTAATTGTTTCTGTGACATATTTTAGTGACAGGAACAGAAACAAAATTAATATAATGTACACAGAAGAATACCTTTCAGCCTTTAAAGGAAGAAAACACTGTCATGTTACAACATGAGTAAACCTAAAGGAAATTATAATAAATGAAATCAGATAATTATAGAAGGGAAATAATATAAAATACACACATATAACAGCTGAAGTAGACAAACTCATAGGGAGAAAAAGCATGTGAATATCAGTGGCTGGTGTGATGAAATACTTAAAAAATATGCTACTCAATAATAATTGGTTTATATTATGCTAATGATACTCAACAACCAAGGAAAGAAGACCCAGGCTAGTTTCTAGCACCTTTCTAATTTTAGCATTTTCATCATGTATTAGGCTATACCACTCTTTCTAATGAGAAAATGAGGACTTTGTCTAGCATCATAGAAAAAAGCCACCTGAATTTTTGTGCATTCTAATACAAGTGAAAGTACTGTATAGTCCCTGGCAAACTATGGGTAGAGGCACAAGCAGAGAGACTAGTAATGAAGTGTGAAGTCAGTGCACTCTTGTCCATTTTGGCTTCCATAATAGAATTTCTTAGATGCTGTAACTTATAAACAACATAAATTATTTCAGTGTGCTCTGAAGTCTGGCAGGCTAAAATTAGGTTGCCAACATGGTAAGATTCTGGTTAGGCCCCTTTTGTGTTGAAGAATAATGTCTTGGTATCCTATTGGCAAAAAAGTGAGCTTATTCTCTTGAGTGAGCTTCATTTATAAGTCATAAACCCCATGTTTGATCTATTCATTCCATAGATACCATGTCTTCTATGACTGTTGACTACTACCCTGAGGGTGAGAATATTTACACATGAACTGGAGGTAAGCAGACATTCAGTGCACTTTCCAGGGCCTTGAGTTCCAGCACTGGACTGCTCAAGCCATCAGTTCCGTATAGTGTGGGGCCCACAATTCTTAGGACAGCTAGGAATATGATTGGTTACTAATGTCTGATGAAAGAAGGCTCAGCATTTCAGAAGAAGAACACATTTGACTGATCTCATTCATCAAATGTCACTTGCTTCTGATATCACAATATCTGATATTGTGATAGGGTAGCAGAGAAATATGGCCAGTGAGGCTCAAAGAAAGAAACCCCATTGATTTGAGCTCTAGACCATTATTCCTCATGCTGCAAATCCATACATTTTTTTAGCATCTTTAGAATTTATGCCAAATGTTTAACATGAGCTGAATAAATGAGATATACTGGTCACAATTAGGGACCCCCTTATCTGTGTGCTGAGGTTGAAAGTCCAATTCTCACTAGTTTTCTCACTTTGTCATGGTGAGACCCTGTATCTTCCTCTATGTAATTGGAATAAATAATAACACTCCAAAATAACAATTGTGTAATATATAAATGTTTGGTAATCATCACATACATGTCAAATTTTTCAAGTATACATAGATGATTTTTTAGTATGAATACTAGAATAAAAACAGAATTTAAAATGTAACCTAATCTGAATCTTAGCCATTCCTTTTTTTTTCAATTAACTTATGGCAAGCAAACTGTATAGCTCCTGCAAATATGATTTATCTGTATGTACAAAACAAAGACCTTCTTAATGCCACTGCTACATGATCTTGGTGCTTCTCCAGATATTTCCTTATATGAATGGTGTCTGGGATTAGTCACTGGCTGGCTCCAGCTTTACATATCATCTGTTCTTATTTGTAAAGCATTTTAAACATATTTGTTAAATATGTAATTTTTCAAGGTCCAAAATGCTACAACTTTTAAGTTGTAAAACCTACAACAGATTATCCCATCTCCCTAAATTTCATTTTCTTCATTTGTAAATGTCATGTAATTCATTGATTCTTTTGGAAAATAGATGAATTGCATATATCACCATCTTACAGTGTATGGCACAAAAAACTCAGTAAATGCACACTTTCCTTTTGACTGTAAGGTGACTTGAGAAATAGCTACATGACTTGTCTTAAGCTTATAAATATGAGAAGTCATACATAGTTTCATGGTAGTCTCAGGAAGTGAAATGTATAAACAGATGGTATAAAAATTAAATGCCACAAAACAGACCTAAGCCAGGAGTCTCAGCACATAGACACTGGTTAGAAGAAACTGTAGCCTAGAATTACTGAGTGAATCAGAATTTAATCAGGTTGGTTATCAACATTTAGTTATGGATATGGCTCTGAAAGGCTCTAACCTTTATCAATATACTTTAGACAAACATACAGGCCCCCGAGGCAAAAGAAAAGAGAATCAGGGCTCTGAGTGCTGGAATGAAAGATGGGAGCATGAACAGAGGCAGACCAAGAACATCAATTAACCCCAGGCATGACATACTCATTCGTCATCTCATCCTTCTGGTTTACATGGCACTGGAACATATACATGAAGAGCACTACAGTAATGATGATAAATCTCATTACGTCAGCGAGTAGGGATGCCAGAAGCTTTCCAGATAATGGGTGCACATCCAATCCTGACACAGAGGGGTGAACTCGATGGAGAAAACAAAACAAAACAAAACAAAACAAAACAAAACAAAACAAAAACCATACTTGCTGCTCCTGAAGTTTCCAGTTAAATTTGTGATAGGAAGCAAGAGAACATGCAATATCAGGCAGTGATGAGACTACAAGATAACTGTACCAGGGTATGAGGACTAGGGATCAAACAAGTGGGGCAGGGGTGGGGGGAACTACTCTGAAAGGAAATGGTGCTGTGAAGGTGGTTTTCTAGCCAGGAGTGCATGTGCCAGGGAAGCAAGCCTTGCAAAGATGTGGTGCCAGGAGTCCACATAGATGAGAGAACAAATGCAAAGATGTCAAACATAAACAAACTTGGTGAATTCAGGAGCTGCACTAAAAGAAGCATTGTTATCATAGTGGAGAGGGAAGAGGTCAGAAATGTGGCCAAGAATGACTGATTCTAACTACCACTGGCAACACTCTGCTTGCCAGTGCTGACACATCTCTTGCCTAGAATCTTATTATAGCCTCTTTAATTGGTCTTTCAGCTTTTGCTCTTGGTCTCTCTGATCTACTACACATTTTCCCAAATTTTATTATACATTAGAATCATCTAGGGAGCTTTTATTTGGTATTTTTATTAATTTATGCATTTAATTAATTCCTGTCCACAGGTAGCAAAGGGTTTTTAAATACTAGTACTGCCTAGTTTAAGATGTGAGCTGGCTCTGTTAATTTCACTGCCTCTGCCTCAGCATTCACAGTTTACTGCCCAACTGTAAACATTCTAAATAGTTCACAGAACCTACTTGGGGTTATGCATGGTCTTAAAGATTCTAACTCATTCATTCTTCATGGGCACTGTGTGAGGTCCTTTTGAGTTTTAAACCATAGTCAAAATAAGTTCATCTCAGAGCATACAGCTAAAAGATGATGAGTTTAGTATTTGAATATATGCGATCCTGGTCTACAGGATACATTTAAAATGAAACATTAAGGTCCCCAAGGGAACAATAATCTGTATTTATGGGGCAGGGAGAACTTTTCTTATCCTAACTTTGGATAAGGTGGAGCAACCTAGAGCAAATAAGGAGTACCATAAAAGCATTCTCCAAAGAAACAGAAATAACGGAAAGTATGCACATTTCTATGTAGAAATATTTCCTGTTACAAAACAGGCTCATGTTGGAAGTTAAAATTTTTCAGTGTTTATAGACAGCCTATAGATCAGGAGAGTTAATATTTGAGTGTGAATGTAGTCTGCTGCAGAACTGTAAGTGGATGGCTGGTGAAGCAGATGAAGACCAAAGGCATTATTTTAGATAATTCTCTATTTCTTAGAGAATACCTGTCTGTTTTGTCCTCCATCCATGCTTCAGCTGATTAGGTATGTCTACCTATATTATGGAGGACAATTTACTTTACTGAAAGTCCTTTTATTTCAGTGTTATACTCACCAAAACATATCTTCATAGGTAAATCCAAGAGGAATTTGAGTAAATATCTGGTAAATTATGGCCCATATAAATTGATGCACAAAAATCTTACAAATAGAAGTATAGTGCATTGAGTAGTTAAAGGGAAAATATTAGTCGTCAGAATCCAAAGAGGGTGAGGTCAGTAGGGTGGGTTTGAAGTTGATCAATGGGGACTGAGTTGCAGATAGCAATAAACAAGCTGTGATATATTGTTATACAGTGGGGTAACACTTGATTACAATGTTGCTTTATGTCTTTCATCAGTTAGAAAAAGGTTTTCAAGATCTTTATGACAAATAATAAGTTTGCAGAGGTAGGCACAGTTAATCTTAGTCACAATGCAGCTTCCAACATTATGAAGCATTGCATGACACACCATGAAGACATGCAATTCTATGTTCTAAATTTAAAAGTAAATATAATTAAAATGTAGGGAAAGTAAATAAGAAAAAGTGGGGAAAATATGTCTAAAAAGATCATATAGGTAAAGGTCATATGTAAATACACAAAAGACTAGTTTATAGTTTTCTACTGGCCTAAAAAAAAATCACAGATTAGGACAAGTGAACCTAGCCATCAGACTTTCACATGACTTATGGCCAACTTTAAGTGGGTTTTAAGGGATCTGAACTCTGGTCCTTATAGAACAAGAGCTTTATTCACTATGGTGGTTTGAATGAGAATGGCCCCCATAGGCTCATATACTTGAATGTCTGATCCTGAATTGCAGCAACTGTTTAGAAATTTGGCCTTGTTTGCAAAGGTATATCACTGGGAGCACTGCAAATGTCCAAATGTCCATGCTATTCCTAGGTAACTCTCTCTCACCACCTAGGCATAGTACTTCTCATCCTTCTTAATGCTTCAGTACAGTTTCCCATGTTGTGGTGACCTCCATGGTTGTGGTGACCTCCATGCAACTTCAGACTAAACAAGAAAGCCTAAGAATGGGAGCCAGAAAACATACATTTTAATGATTCCTCAGGTAATTCCAAGACACACAAACACACAAAATTAGGGATAACTGGCCTATTCCCAATACTACAGCTATCACTGCCTTAATTAAAATAAGTCTAGAACACTCAGGAGAGAGGTAGGGGCAGGAAGGATATCTGTGAGATCAAGGCCAGCCTGGTCTACATAGGGATATTCAGAGCCACAGTGTCTAAATAAATAAATAAATAAATAAATAAATAAATAAATCTATCAAACCATCCAGTATCTCCTGCTAAAAGGCCTCTAATATCCACTCATTGTATTGGAAAGAAAACCAAACTTTTGTTTTCTTATGACTTGCAAGGTGCTATACTACCTGACAAGTCCCTGTTCCACAGTTAATCATATTTGCACTCCTTTGTTCTTCACACGATGTGTCAACCATTGACCTTTTGGTTCTTTATATTCATTGAACTTCCTCTTCCTCAGAGCTTTGAGACTTCATAATTAAGCCAGTCTTCCAGAAAACAAGCACAGCACTGCTTCCTTTATGATATACAGGACTCCTTTAAAAGACTGTGCCAATTTTTTAGGTAATTTTATACAAAGGGACCTTCCATGTGAATCCTTTGCTCTTCTATCTAAATTTTCCTTCAGAAACTGAAAAGCTAATTTCCCTAGCTGCTGGGAAACCTGTTGGCATTTGGCCTTGGCTGGAAAAACTGTATATTTCCAATGACAGCCTATATCCAATAGCTCATTATGGGTAAAGTTTAAGGACACAGCCACCTCACTGCAACATGGGAAACTACCAAGGATTTTTGCAATCCTGGTAACTTCCAAGGGCATACTAAAGCCTTGGATGAGAACAAGTAACAGACCAAATTGTCTGACCAATCCACCTTCCTATTTTTTTAACAGATGTTGATCATAGCAACATTCATTGATAACATTCCTATATATTCCTTCCATCTCAGAGCCCAAAGTAACTCAAACTGATAATCTTGGCAGTAGTAGTGTGAAAAAGCAATCATTAGGATGACATCCTGAAGCTGGACCATCTGTCATGTAACTGGCACTGAGACTCTCTTCACTGGACTCTATAAAATAGACAATTCATTGTTACCACTTTACATGTGAAACTGGGATATGACACACTGGGAAGGAAATTCACTAGCAAGAATAGAAATAGGGAGTCTTATAGAATATGGCCAGTACTTTGCAGTAATGTAACAAAAGACAGTGAGTAATCATCCATCACAAGACTAGTGTAGAAACTAGACAGCCTCTCTCATAAATGAAAACTTGGCATTTGTCTACTGCATTTGGGAAGAAGAGAAAGCTGCCCATGCCTAGAAATTCATCATCTAATCAACAGAGAGAGAGAGAGCTCCAATGAAGCTTAAACTCTCAATCATATATCTATGAGGCAAAAGCCAGGTATCTAAATGAAACAGGATGGAAAACCACATCATAGGTGGTGAATACCTAGAATTGTATATCCTCCAATCTGGAAAGGTTCACCTAATCCTTCTGCATCTGTGGATATACTTCAGTCTTTGCCTCAAATGTTCCTTCCATTCTGAAGGATGATATAAAGGAACTCCTCTAAAAGTGACATGTGCAACTTTAGGATCAGCCTTTATGCACCTCCCTTACTGGGTAAAAGTCTAATAGTGAGATTGTGGCCCCTGGCTGGGTCCTGAAGAAGGAATGGGACTTGACCTCAAACAAGCTGCTGGATTTAGAATAAACCAACTAGCTAGGTCAGTAATCATGTAACTCACCTCTCACAATACTGCATCAGAGAGAATCAGGAGAAGCAGACCATAAAGTTGTATAAATGATATTATTATAGGAGCACTTATGAAAAACACAGGACTAGCATCCTAGCAAGAACACTGAAAACACTTAGGGTAAGTCTCATAACTATATAAAAACAAAAGAATCCACATTGATCAAGGGAGAAATGCTAGTCATTCAGATAGGCAATATAAAAACAAGCACATATTGGGTCATAATTCTTTTGGTTTTCATAGGTTTTCACATTTCACTTTTATGTCTCGGGTTTATGGCAAGCTCAAACAGTAGAATCACTATAAACAAGTATGGGGTTGGAAGCACAGGACGATAGCATGTATATTGGGTAATTATTCAGCCTCTTAAATATAAAGCAGAACCTTGTATGCTCTTCAGCTTTTGGTAGGAAAGAAGTGCTTGATAGTAGTCACTAACGGATCATGGAGTTGGGGCTGCATTCTTTTAGACCATCAGGTTAGGTGCCCAACCAGATTAATTATAAAACAAGCTGATATAAAAGGAGAAATCAGGACTATTTCTCAGATGAATTGGCTCGTATGTGGATGCAAGTTAAAAATTGACCATGGATGTACTTTAGCTCATTCAGGGGTGACCTTAAAAGACAACTGTGAAAGTAAATTAGTCCAGTGATGCAGCTGGTCATTTTTTATGCAAAATAAAATATTCTGAGGTTTAACGTAATATAAGGACTGGTAGAGAACTAAACACATTTGACTGGTTATACCTCCACAAAAATGCCAAGGGCTTCACAGCCGCAAAGGCATCTCCTGCAGGAGGACCTAATTGAAGATTGCCTGAGAGACCAAGGATTGCTGATGCAGACAATGCCAGCCAATTGGGAACTGTTGTTTAGAAGAGATGCTTTCTAGGGACCAATGAGATCTGGGTGGAGGGTATTAAAGGAGCTTGCAGCAGTGTTCAGAGCTTGCACTGCTCCCAGAGTCTGTGTCCTTGAGTCTGTGCCAGCTCATCCCCAACCCCCAAGGGCAGGTAGGGTCAGGCAGTGAGTAGTCCAGGGCATAGGCAGAAGGTTCCCACTCACCAAGGCTGAGCTGCTGCTATAGTAGAATGTGTAACTTGCAAGAAAGAGACCAGCAGTCTTCAGTATGATACCTTATGCAAATAGCCAATGACTTGGTAGCAAGACAACAACCTTGGACTTTTTCTACTCGAGAGAGTGAATCATTGAACAAGCGATTAATTTTCATAAGAATAACATATACTCCAGATAGCATAAGAATGTTACTTTGTAGTAGATGAATTGCTGAAGAGGATACCACACTATAGAGCCCATTTGTCCTAACATATTCACACTAGCTTAAAGGTGCCCATCTAACAGTTATAGTACAGGCCCTTGAAAGTACAGTGGAAGACACAGCTCAAAGATGATTGATTCCTTTGGCTTTCTTCCAGCATATAGTTTACACTATAAGACCTGTATGTAGTGTTTGTTGTGTGCCTGAAAAACACAATACATTGGATATAAACTCAAAGGATAAAGTAGGAGTACTCCTTCTAGAAGAATCTATTTCCTATTTTATGAAGGTAGTGATTTCTAGAAGATTTTTTTTTCTTATATCCATTGGTATACAGGTCAGGATTCTCAAAGGGGAAATATAGCGAGGCATGGTGTCACATATCCATATTCTCATCACTTAGGAAGCTTAGATAGGGGGACTGGGACACTAAAGCCAGCCTAGGTAACATATTGAGACCTTACCTTGTTTGAAGAAATACAGGATCAAAAGAAAAAACACTTTTACTAGAGGCACAGAAAGATTTCTTTTATTGAAGTATAAAATGAAAATGCAGCTTAGACACACCCTGCTTCTTGTTCAATGGAATGAGAGTCAAGAAGAGTGACTGTGTGCTAATAGCAAGGGAGTGGTCCCAATCATAAGGAAACACAAAGAAAAACATCACCCAGTAAAGATAGGAAAGAATTTGTGTGCAACTTTGATGGCCCAGTTGCTTGTCTAATCTTCATTTTCAATTTAGAAGAGCTAGTTTGATCTGTAAAAAGAATGGTGCCTAGGACTTTAGACACTTCAGAGATCAGGGTCCCAGGCTTGCCATCTGTTTGTGAGGCCATCCAAACCAGTAGAGACATTAGCAGAGGGCAAGAAGACTCTAGAAAATGAAAGAGATGGACAATGTCAGTTGAGGCCTGAAGAATAGCCATAGCAGTGGGGAATGCAGCTTGCCCTATTAACTTTCCTCCGCAAAATAATCCTCAGAAATTGTTACCCCAAGAGCTCTGAAAGCATTCCTTCTATTATATGAACAAATTGAGTCTATGTGGGTAGGATGCCCTAATCAAAGTTTTCTTGATTGAGGACTTATTCCCCTAGTTTCTAGAGAAGTTACTAGGCTCCTAGCTTTCAGTGGTTAGCTAACTGAAAATTGCCTTTTCCTGCAAAGAAGGGCTCCCCTCACAATCATCTCTTTCCCACTCAAAACTTTCATTCAAGTAAATATGAGTGTAAAAATGCCCATCTCCTGGCTACAGTGCAGCATACCTCACAAGGGCTGTCTGTTTGCCCTTGAACTCAAATAAATCCATGGTTGAAGAAGAATCAGACCTTAACTTTTCCCTTTGCCCATTTCCTTTCCTTCTCTTTTCTACCATCTCACACTTACCACTTCTGAGATCAAGCCCTAGTGAATTTTCTATATGTTCAACCTATTTCATGAAGCACATAAAACTATTACTCTCACTTTCCTTCTTACTCTTGCTCTCACTCGTAGTGATCTTCTGTTATATAATCCTATATTAGTAGTATTTGCTTTACTAGCCTTTTAGCTACCTGACATCATCTTTTATACTTTAGTAGAATAATATTTATCTCTCTTCCTAAACTACCGTGCCACATAGTAGGGCTTGCTCCCCAATGGCTGTGTCCTTAATGCTCCTTTATAAATAGAAGGGTGTCAATAGATATTTGACTCAATATTACTAGAATGTCTCTTGTTTTATGTCTCTCTCTTGAATTTACAGGGCAGGTCATGATGAATATGTGATAGGGAAAGACACTGATCAGACTTAATAAAAGACTGATAGTCTCCTTCACTTTGATCAGGATCACAAGCAGCATTTGTGACTCAAGATTGGCTTTGTGAGTAGGGAAAACAATCCAAGGCCTTCGAGGAGTAGAAATCCTGGAGCATCATGTGCTGGTTATTATCCACTATCCACCTCCACTTAGTCACTTCATAAGAAGACTGGGACTCATGAACTTCTGACCAAGATCCTTTAAGTATGGCTGTGGGATGGATAATGAGTTAGAAAAATCCATAAAATTACTATTGTGTGATCTATCTGGATACCTACTTAAACCCTCTGAAATGTGACCTATATTTGACTGGAATTCTAGCAAATATACATGAAAATGAAAATTTTTATAATAGGGAATTATGCTTATGGAATTTTCTATGTTCAGAGATGTGAAATAGAATAGTAAATATGTAGAGAATGAGGACTAAAATCTCCCGACAATATTTTGTCTTTAAACCTCAAAAAACATCTATTATTGCTTATTTGATGGTAATTCATAGGCTAGAATCATGGTATGAATATAAAATGTCACTTGCACGCTTCTGTGTTTAAAGACTTGGTCCATAAATGTTGGCATTGCTTTAGGAAACTGTGAAATCACTGGGACATGGGTCCTAGAGAGCTGATTATAGATTATCCTAAGGAAGCCTTGAAGACACCATCCTCTTCTGATTATGGTCTAATATCTCTACTTCCTCTTTTGCTAAGATAGGAACAAGAACGTTTGACAAGATCTGATGGTCAGATATGAAACTGTGCCATCCACTCTGCCTTCTCCTTCATGATGAATTGCATTTTCTGAACTATAAGTTCAAATAAACATCCCTCTTAACAATTTTCACAAAAGGTATTTTTTTCATAGTGATAATGAAAATAACTAGCGTAATTGATTTTAAAATAGTGGTTGGAGGGCCCAAGAGTTATAGGCTTCCAAGCCCTACCCTTATCAATGAATGGAAAATGTGAACTTATCAAGCTCATCATAGGGAGAATACAATAATCTTTTAAAGGTAAATTACAGCCTCAAATTTCCAGGGCCTAATTTTGGCTTCTCTTTTGGCTTATTATCTGCTAACAATCAATCCAATTTTTTTTATTATGATGTCAGTATTCTAGTAGTTACTAAAGACATGAGCTGCATAATTTGAGTAAACCTCTAATGTTCAACTTAAAGCACTCTTCATATTATATAACTATAAATGACTCACTATGCATGAATTTCAGTGTTTTGTGGCATAAAAGAAAAATTGCACCTGAGTTGGATCCTTGAAAATCACATAGTAGCAAGAGAGAACTGGCTTCTACAGTTGTCCTGAGACGTCAACATGTAAAGCATGGTGTGTAAGTACACAAGCATAAATTTATATAAAATATTTTTGAAAAATATAAAAAAATAGCATGAAAAAGTAAATGCAGAAAAAATCCCAGATATGGGGGAACCTAGTATAAAAATAATGTATACATTTCATTTTACTGAAATCCCAAACAAAGAGTACAGAGATAGGAGCAATTGCTTAAAGAGATTTGAGTAGAAAACTGCACAATTGTTTAATGTACAAACACACTGATCTGAGAATCCTCATTCTCTCTCTCTCTCTCTCTCTCTCTCTCTCTCTCTCTCTCTCTCTGTGTAGAAGCAGAAAAAGATGAAGTCTTAAGGAGACAGAGGAAGACAGAGATAGAAAAAGAAACACAGAAAGGATAAAACAAGGGATAAAGAAAGAGAAAAACCTACAAATCCATCACTAAAGACAGAACAACAACAACAAAAGCAAAAACAAACAAAAACAACAACAACAAAGAAAGTCAGAGAAAGCTGTGCAGCTTACTCACAAAGGAACAACAGATAAACTCTGAAACCACTTCTCTTTGGCAGCAATGCAAGCAACAGAATAGCTAAACGATACTTTCCAGATGATCAAAGAATTACTCGCAAATAAAGCATCTTACACAGCGTATCTGAAAGAAAAACAATTTCTGACAATCAAAATTTATCAGCTCATGTCATTGAAGGGAAATTTTGTACATCAAACAGATTTATTTGAACTGAGAGAAATATAGTAGGATCCTAGGACTTTAGGCAACACAGCCTCTCAAAACCAAACCAAACCAAACCTTCCCAAGATAGATAGTGTTTTCTACATGTGACTCAATTACACTTCGGCCTAGGGACCCTACCCAAGGGACAACTCAGTCTGAGTTTTATGTTGTGTTGTCATTTGTCAGATAATTATCATTGATGGTATGGCTATATGGGTCATCCCCCCCAAACACACAAACACACCCCATTGACCTAGTACTTGTTTTTCAGTTGTTCTCTACCAGTTATATAGACAATAGCCTAAATTCAGTAATGACCAAATTTGTCTATAGCAGACCTGAGACTTCTACCTCTTAACATGTGCAGTGATTCTGAAAAATAATTGTGGATTATTTGACACATTTAAAATATGCCCTTTTTTGGAATCTGGGAATAATAATTTGGAATATAGTTTCTTTATATTAATAACCAGAGTTATTGGTTATGACAGTGTGTGGGAATGGAGTGGTTGAATCTCAGAAGGTTTAATGACTCTTGCCTCAACTCTTTCCATGAGGCAATGGACATAGACTAATAGGTTGCTTTAAATCACCCTAGCCATCATTTGCATGTATTAGTTACTTTCCTATTACTATGACAATATGCTGGAGAAAAAAATCTTAAGGGAGAAGATTTATCTTGGCTTACAGCTTGAAAGTGCAGTCAGCTGTGGCAAGGAAAGCACAATAGAATTCATGGTGTGGTGAAACCTGTGGCTGAGACTCATAGTGTCTCTGTGGACCAGGAAGCAGAGAGAAAGAGGTTGAGTTAGAAGTAGGGTCCTGTGATAGTCAGGATTATCAACTTCATAAAATCTAGAATCAGTCAGGGACTACACACCCAGGCATGCCGGTGAGTGATTGTCTTGATTGTTTTAATTGAGGTGGGAAGACCTGCCAAGTATGAGTGGCATCATTCACTGGTTGGGATCTTGAACTATGTAAGTAGCCTATATAGCCAATGAAAGACAGACTTAGTCTACTGATCAATCAGTCAAGTCTGCTCATTCATTATAAATGAAGAAAGCTGAGCAGCAGCATGCATCCATCTGTTTTCTGCTTCCTGGTTGTGGACGTAATGTGATGAGCTTATCTTCTCCATTATGATCTGGGTGCCGTAATCAATGCTTTCCTCCTCCAGTTGCTTTTGTAATGGTATTTTATTACAACTGCAGAAAAGAAAACTAAGAAAAGGTTGTATATAACACTTATGACTCCCTGTTCTCAGTGATACCTTTCTAACCTTGACTCACTGTATAAAAGTTCCACAGACTCCCGAAGTAGTGCCACTAATTAGGGATCAAGTGTTGAAATGCACGAGGCTATCAGCAGACATTTCACATTCAAATTGTGGTATCAGAATACCGCTAAAACAAAAATTTCCAAGAAAGAAATACTTTCAAAGGTTATATTCTAATTCTGTTTAGCATATTTAAAAACATCCATTCTTTATCAGAAAGTTCAGTTTAACTAGCAACCCATTGCTATTTGTTAATCTGTCCACCCTATCCTCTTCAGAAATCTCTTGCCCAACCCCCACCCCTTCCATACCCTGGGTCTTTGATTCCCACAGGATTTTCCATCTTCCCATCTTTACTAGTCTGAAGGAAAGAGGGACATAGGTTGTCCTGACTCAAGCTGCCAGAGACTAGACAGGGCTGGGAAATTGCTGTTGGCATCCACAATTAGCTTCAGTGAGCATTTTCCCATAGAAACAGTCATCTTGATGGTGGCTGGCTCCTAGCGCTATAGGCTTCATAGTCCAGCCATCTTCTCTGTTAAATAGGCTTTTGTGGACTGGTCTGGGAAACTTCCCACCATTTGTAACATTGTTTCCATGGGAAAAATGCTTCTCAACTTCCAAACAACTAACTTACAAACAAACTTTTGGAACAAAATGCAATGGTAAATTGGGGAAGGCCTGTAGACTCTTCCAGAGTCATTCAAAGGCGGGTGACTTCACTCTAAGATGTTAGCAAGGTTTGGGACTACTTAGCATACCAAAGGGAAGCCACTGGGCTCACTAAAGGAACTTTAATAAGCAAACAGACATGATTGACAGGTCTATAATGGATAGACTGACTCTGGCTTTGATTGGCTACAAGGGCCAGCATTTACACTGAATGATTCCCTTAATCAAACACAAGCCTTATCTGGACAGGCAGGGCACTTATCCCACAAAGTGGGTGGTTATTACAGAGATGGCAGGTACTCTGTGTCTAATTGTACATTTAGTACTCTTTCACAGACAGCAGCCACAGATGGAAAGACAAGCTTATTCTCCCCTCTATTGTCTGATACATTGAATGTTTCATTGGTTCCTTCACCTTGATGAAAACAGAGCTATTACGCAGCTTTCATCTGCCTCTTTCAAAGGCATAGAGAAAATTCTGCCTTTGGGAGTAAAATGTTAATTTCCCAAAAGTTTTTCAAGGCTTTTTGAGAGGCAGTCTCCCATATTGCTGAAATTCTGTGGACTGCTGAAGCATTTGCATCACAAATGTGCAGGATGGTTACTTAAGAGACTAAAAGAGGAGGAAGAAAATGTATAGAGATACCTCATTTCCTATTAATTACTGGAACTGAAACAGAATGCCAGTAGCTAGTGGGCACCAGAAGTAGAAAGAAATGTATCAGTGTGTATTTAATCCCTTACAGACTATAATAATAATTAAGAAATTATTATACTGCTGATGTTTTAGAAGCAGTGTAGCCACCTGTTCACCCCTTTATTAATAACCAATTTTCTCTTTTAACACTGCACAGGAAAGATTATTAAAGGGAAGAGTACAAAAATTGAGGTGCCAAGAAATAATTTATATCATGTAGCAAAAGTATGTTAAAATGTATCACTTTAATTAAGACTTTCACCAGGAAAGAAAGTCATATTTTAGGCCCATTTTATAGCAGCATGTAATTGGACTTAAAGAATAGCAATGCATATTAGTTGATATTATTGTTGCTACTATTAATTTGCTCTGGAATCTGGTCCTTTGCTTCCAGTTGCTATAGTCAGGCAACTGTGTTTACCTGCTATTAAGCAGGATGCTTTCTGTCAGGGCTGTGAACAAGCCAGCAGGGTATAATTCTGTGTTGCAAAAGGAGGCTACTAGGGAGGACTGATACCCTGAGGAAAAAACGTTCATATCTGTTTAAAGATTCTAGGAAGAAAAGTGACATTCTGAGCTACATATCAATTCATGTTCTGAGAGACATGATCTGGTCTCTGTGACACTGAATATCATATAACCTCTCTCAATCAGAACCCTCTATATGTTTTTTTTTTGTCAAAATCTTCTCTAACTTTATTGAAAATATCCCAAAGGGGTTGATGATCATTATTTTTACAGTATAAGATCTGAAATCACTAACAAAATAAAAATAATTAACAAAATATTTTTATAGTAATAACTATCAGATAAACTATCATCATCATCATCCTTTTGTCAATTGAGTTTCAAGATGTCTATTTTAGCTTATTCACATACTTGATGTCTTATTTCGTTTTTAATATAAGAAATTTAACATAGAAGTCTGTGTAACCAGTACCAAAATCAGGATAGTGAAAGATCTATCAACCACCTCATTAAAAACTCTCCCTTCTTTCAGTTTTGAATGCTACTCCCAGTATCACCTGACTGTCGTATTTGTTCACCATGCCTGCAGCACTACTGTTTCAGTAAATGAAATCACACTGTAGATAATATTTTAGCATTTGCTTCTTTCATTCAACATGACTTGGAGATTCACCCAAACCTGTTTCACAATCAGATTTCCGTTTTAGAACTGTGTAGTGTTATACTGTATAATTGTATTATAATTTGCTTAATCAATAGCTCATTGAATGACCTTTGGGTCTCTTTCTGGCCTTTGGTGATTATAAATGTACTCATACAATCACCATGTGCAGGATTTTGTACAAAAGGTTGCTTTCCATTCTTTAAGAACAGAGGTTACTAAATAATATATAGTAATGTCAGCCATCAACTAACTGAGGGTTCTTCAGCACTACCTGAATAAAATTGTGAGTAGGCAAGGAGATACTCAAGTGCTCTTCTCTGGCAGATCTCACTTCCGTCAGTGCCTAGCAGCAGTAAGTGGCAGCAGTGGGCAGCCAGAAGTGGTAGTTGATAGTACTCTATAGCACCGCAGTCCTTTCATAGACCTCAGTTATCAGGTCCCAGTGGGACATCTCTGTATTAGGTTCCTTTTCCTACCAGTGAGATGAAATACTTCAACAAAAGCAACTTAAGGAAAGAAGGATTTATTTCAGCTCATAGTTTGAAGGTCTAGTCTATCATAGCTGAGAAATCAAGGCAACAGGAAACTGGAGCAGCTGGTAATATTGCACCTATATGTAGGGAGAGAACAATAGAAAGGGAGAGAATTCCCTTTCTATACAGTCTGGGACTCAATCCCAGGAAATGGTGCTGCCCACTTTTCCTGTGATTCTTCCCATTTCAATTAACCTAATCAATGTAACTTCTTACAGGTACCCCTGGTAGCATGCCTTGTAAGTGATTCCAGGTCCTGACAAATTGACAATTAACACTAATCATCACAACCTCTCAGCCAGAGTCTGAGATACTTGTCTCTGTACAAGACACCACTTGCATTGACCTGTAACAGACATTTGTTTGGAATAACTATAACCACATGTTTTGACCATCAACAGCCATTCATTTAAACCAATCACAGTCCATAGCCATTGTTTTTGAACAGTCAAGTGGTTTGTTTGAGCCAATCACAGCCTCATCCCTTAGAAACAATCACAAACATTGAAATTGGAGTCAGTATTACCTTATCTCTTAGTTAGCACCCAGCATGGCTTGTCTTTCTGCTAGACTACTTGGAGAAAATGCTTGCTCTTTGCCCTTAGGAGAAATGACTGCCTTGTGACAGAATTTATTGAGGTTTGTAATAACTAAAAGTCTGTTACTATTTGAAGCCATCCTGGATGCAGCTATGCACTCAGGAGCAAGAACAATCTACTGTGAATCACCCTATAGTTGTGTCAGGGTTCCTGGGGTGTTAGGAGATAGTGGTGCTTAAAGGTGACCCCCTTGACTGATAGACTAATAGGCATTGCACTTGAGGCATCAGAGGCAGGGAGGGAAAGTTCAACAACTGCTAACTAGTTTGACTGCCCCATCTCCAACATCATTGCTTATTTACATGAAAATGAACACAACATACACATAAAGAGCTGATTTAACACTACTAATGAATTTGACATGATATAATGGTGTTTAACATTTGCCTAATTACCCAGGGAAAAATTTGTTCACCTCTACTCAGTGTCAGTAAGGATTTAACCTCATAAAACATTGCAAAACACTGTATCCCAGAGTTAATGTTCCAATTTTGCATACACACCAATAACATGTAAAAGGGTTGGTGATTTTTTCTTATCCTGGATGTATACACTATTATTTCCCTCAATCAACTATGCTAAATGACTTTGGAAAATGCACCCTAAAGGTTAGTATGTGACAGCTGACCATTCTCTGAGACCCATTTTGCATGCCAGTATAGATCCCAAAGGAACTCATAAAGTTCAGAATTCCCCCTGATTTCCTGTCATTCATGGTGACTCTCTTTCAATTCACTCTTTGCACTACAGTGAGAAAGTGTGTTCTTAATCAAATGTGTGATGTCACTCACCTTCCCTCCACAACCTGTTTAAGGTACTTCAGTGGTTTCCTATTGGGTTTGCAATACTTCTAATATAACCTGAACATATTTTTTGTCCTAGGCTGCTATCTCAGCATCCTTCTTTCTTCTCTGAATATTTTCTCAATAACTTATAACAATATGTCTCCTCTGACTAAATGGGGATAGCCCATTCCATCTATATGAAATGTTCTGGTCTTTACTGAGTTGAGTTTACTACTTTTCACTTTTAGTCATATGTGACTTCCTCAAGGAAGCTTTGCCTTGATTTCCAGTTCTATTCCCAGATCATTAGGATATTTAATTGAAATTATGAATTAATTCATATCATTTTGCGGTTAGTTTGTTTTCCCCACTGAACCATAATATTTATATCTCTTTTGGGTCACCGGGAACCTTGTTTATTACAAAGTAAGTAGTTTATTACAAACCTAGTCTTTCACAAAGTGAGTACTCAATAAATTAGTTAAGCACATTGTTTTAAGTATAAGATGGAAAATCAGTAAGCCCACAAAGCTATTGAAGTATCCTATTTATATGAAATGACCAGAAAAAGAAAAATTTAAAGAAAAGTAAATTTGTTGCTCAAGATTGAGATATTTTATTTAAAAATTTCTAAAGTTTACAAATGATCAAATTTACTAAAATGTATATACAAGATGGATGAATTTCATTCTTATAATTTATACCTCAATAAACTCATTTTTAAAAAATCAATTGGCCATAATTGTATGAAAGTCCCTTTTTCTTGTGTGTTCTGTCCTGCTGAGCTACTCCTACATCTTTGTACACAGTCTACTTGTTTGTTATTTAAATAAGGTAGGGAAAGGATGCTGAGGGAGTTCTTTCTGGAAATGTCTGTATAGCATAACTGCTTTCTTTACAGATTTTAGTCTATTTACAAAAAAAATCTGCTTTTAAAATCTTTTTCTACTGGACATAGTATTACCTGAGGACCCAGCTATACCACTCCTGGGCATATACCCAGAAGATGCTCCAACATATAACAAGGACACATGCTCCACTATGTTCATAGCAGCCTTATTTATAATAGCCAGAAGCTGGAAAGAACCAAGATGTCCCTCAACAGAGGAATGGATACAAAAAATGTGGTACATTTACACAATGGAGTATTACTCAGCTATTAAAAATAATGAATTCGAGAAATTTTTTAGCTAAATGGATGGAACTGGAAATTATCATCCTGAGTGAGTTAACCCAATCACAAAAGAACACACATGGTATTTACTCACTGATAAGCGGATGTTAGCCCAAAAGTTTAGAATAGAGAAGACTCACAAACCACATGAAGCTCATGAAGAAGGAAGACCAAGTGGGGACACCTCAGTTCTACTTAGAACAAGTAACAAAATTACTCAAGGGAGCAATTATGGAAACAAAACATGGGACAGAAACTGAAGGAGTGGCCATCTGGAGACCATTCCACCTGGGTATCCATCCCATGTACTGTCACCTAAGCTAGACACTGATGTGGATGGCTGGAAGTGCATGCTGTCAAGAACATGATATCGATGTCTCCTTAAAGGTCTGCCTGAGACTGACACATCCAGAGGACGATGCTCACAGTTAACCACTGATATGATCAAGGGTTTCCCAATGGAGAAGTTACAGAGAAGACTGAAGGAGCAGAAAGGTTTTGGGACCCCATGAGGAAAATAACAATACCAACCAACCAAAGCTTTCCAGGGTCTAAACCACCAGCCTGGGAGCACATAGGGAGGGACCCATGACTCCAGCTGTATATGTAGGGGAGGGTGGCCTTGACAGACATAGGGGGGAGAGGTGATTCTTGGTCCCATGAAAAACGAACACAGAGTGGGGGGGATCGTAAGGGTGTGGAGTGGGTAGTGGGGGCGGAGGGTAGGTAAGGGCACAGCCTTATAGAAGCATGAGGAGGGGGGATGGGATAGTAGTTTTCTGGGTGGTGGGAGGAAGTGAAGTAAGGGGATAAAGTCTGAAATGTAAATATAATACCCAATTTTAAAAAATTAAATAAAAAAAAGAAAAAAAGAAAAAAGCAAAGAACAGAAAAAAATAAAAATAAATAAATTAGCTTGATACTAAAATTTGTTTTGAGAATTGTATATTACAGCCTTGGTGTACCTACTCATCAAGCATTCTGAGCAGACCTGCTCAAATCTCCGATGTCCTGGAATCCCATCTGGATGCAGTGAAGACCCAGCGTCAGAGGCTTATCAATTTACTCTTCCCCTCATCCCTCTTCCAATATCTCAACGCCCGTAATCAGCTTGAAGAAGTTAATGATGAGTCGGCGCCCCTATTCCCTGGGCTTGGGGACTAAGGTGGTTAATATTGGGCTGTCTTTCTAGGGAAAAGTAGTGGTTTTGTTGGAACAGGGAGGATTAGCTAGGAATTATTTCAGAGCCATAACCTATTGGTAGAAATCTGTATAATTATTCTCAAGATGAAGTTATAATTTCTTAAATTGTACAAAATTTACTTCGATTTCAAATTTAAGGTTTTCATTGGTACGAGCTTCTTATTGATATAAAAGTGAGATGAATATTGATACTCACATAGGCATTATGCCAGTATAACACATTTAGGAATACAAGGCTTAAACCCAGTCCTTCTTTAACTTTTCTAACTGATTTGAGATGGTTAGCCTGTGAGTTAAGGGACTATAGCAAATTCAGGGCTTTGAGTTTAGTGATAAGGTGTTTTCTGTATTTTATTTAGAAATAGCTGAGAGGAGTTAACAGACAACAGTTCAGATTGCCTTACATGGATAGTTGGTTTTCAAAACGTCAGAAGTCCACAGAATTGACTTTACAAACATTTCTGTATTAATGTTCATTTTGATTAGAGACCTGTCTGCTCCTGACAGCTTCCTGTCTTGGATTCTAAGAAGAAATTGAGCATCTTTGGAATTACTCCAGTTGTGGTGAGACAGCCACTAGGCAAGAATTGCCTCTTCCCATCTACAGACAAATTACTGTCCAGAAAAGGACACACTTGCAGAATAGTCGACTGATTATATCTGCCTAGACAGAGTAATCAGCCCTTAATAATTCTGCATCACTATGCTCTGTCAGAAGATCCTGGGCCAGAAGGCTGAAGACCAGATGCTCCAACATTTTGAAGTATAGGGACTGTCCAGGTGTTCAGCAGTCTCTATAAATTGGCTAAGTTTTAGAAGCTATGCTTTGTGCTTCCCATAATTTCAGTTAACTCAGTCATTCTGAATTTCTGACGGGGTTGAAAACTTATAGGCTCATAGCCAATCCTGGCTATTTACTTTGAGAGAAAAGATCTGAGTGGAGGGTTTTCAGCTGACATTCATTAAAGCCAAGAAAAAAATCCAGGTTCAGAACTAAATGTTTTAGTTAGGAGAGATGACAGAAGTTCTGGTTAGTCAACAAAATGATGGACTGAATTATTAGGACTAACTAGTACCTCACTGGTACAAATCGGCACAATTATGCACTAATTGTATTTTAAGAGAAAAGTTTTATTTTAACAGGAAGGGTGATATGTAGGAGGAGCTAAGGTGGGAGGAGTATGGAGAGGAAGAGAAGGAGTAAGGAGAGGAGGAAAAGAAGGACAGGAGAAGCTAGGTTATGAGAGAAAGAGAGAGAAAGAGGGGAGGGCACATGGAGGCAGATGTTCACGTGTCTTCACCAGTCAAAGATAGTTGATATATCTAGGTTGAGTATTGGGTTACACTTCTGACTGAGCATTACCAAACTTATAAAGCCTTTGACTAACATTTCAAAAAATTGTATAAAAGCAAAAAGGAAAAGGGGGCATGGGATAGGAGTTTTCTAGGGAGGGGAAATGGGGAAAGGGGATGAATCTGAAATGTAAATAAAATATCCAATAAAAAAAAAACCCTTTTCTACCATTCTATTGGAATTCTGTTACATTAAAAATTCACTTTAGGAAGAAATTGACACCCTTAATCCATGAGCTTGGTGATTTGTTTAGAACTTTTTTTACTATCATATTTTTATAATATGTGTAAAAGTTTTGCTATATCAGCTTAATTTTCTTGGAGGTAAATATACTATATGAGTGTATGTATAATCAGCTTCATGGTACTATAATTAAATACATGAGACAGCTAATTTATAAAGATAAAATATTGATTTATCTCACAATTTTAGTGGTTCGTAGACTCATATTGTGAACTGGTATTTACTCATTTATAGTAGTGACAGAGAATAATCACACATCATGACAGAAGCTCATATAGGAACTAGTCCCACCTCAGGCCAGTTACACAGAAAGAGAAGATACTGAAGTCACATAATCCTTTTCAAGAACAACTCTTTTCTGAGCTCATAAAGTCTCCACCACTTTCCAGTAATGCTACCCTGTTGAGAGGAGTAGCCTATTGCCCAAATAATTACAGACTTTTGAGAAACACCTAATATTCAAGCTATATATCTATATTTATTTTTGCATGTGTGCACTGTGTGTAAATGTGTATATTGGTGTGTGGAGGAAGAGGGGAAGAGGGAGGGAGAGAGGGAGGGAGGGAGAGACAGAGAGAGAAACACACACACACACACACACACACACACAGAGAGAGAGAGAGAGACAGAGACAGAGACAGAGACAGAGACAGAGACAGAGACAGACTGCAAGACAGTGCAGAAGTCATTCCATGTTTAGCTAGATTTCATCTCCTTGAAGGAGAATTCTATGGAAAATTACCCAGCTCAATTCTAGGAATAGATGCCCTAGCTAACTTATCCTTCCTTCTGTTAAACTGCTTGCTTCTACAAAGCTTCCCTGCAGCTGCACATGGCAGGATGGATATTTTGCCTTCAAAATCTTTATGTTTCAGACATTCAGGGCTATACCTAGGTCTCCAAATACTCGAGTGTAGTCCTCACTGGCTGGAATAAAGACTTTCAATTGGCTATAAATTGTCTCTGAGAGGCTACCCATAACAAGTGTTTGTATAGTTGACACTGGACATCTTAATTGCTCTCCACATAATATACTGGGGCAGGATCACTCACTTGAACCCAGAGCTTACTGTTTCAGGTAGTGTTAGTAGACAGCTTACTCCATAATTCCCTATCTCCACTTTATGCATACTGGGATTACCTACTGGCTACTACATCCACTGGTCATTCGTGTGGGTGCTAGAGATCCAAACTTGATCCTCACGCTTGCACAGCAAGCGCCTTACCTGAAGAATCATATCCCCAGCCTCTACTTTTTCTTTAAATTGTGGTTTCAATTATTGATTGCCAGTGTTTAAAACTATGATTACTACTTTTGTTTGTTCACTTACTGAGTTCACTTACTAGGCCTTAGAGGCTTTTATTTATATACTTTGAGATTACTTCCAAAATGAACATGACATTTGGGGAAAAAAGATAGAAGATAAAAATGAAAAAAAAAGTTTTAGATTTTCCTTCCTAAAAATCTTTTCCCCCCAATAGTCTTACTAGAGGTTTATAGATTTGATTAAGCTTTTAATTTCATTGATTTTTCTTGTTTATCTTGAATGTCATTGATTTCTGCTCTTGTTGTCAATATTTCTTACTGTTGATATAGGTTTATCTTAATTTTCCAAACTTGATGAGATGAGATTTTGTATTATTGCCATGAAACATCTTTTGTTTGTTCATATAAAAACACAATACTTCAAATTTTACTGTAATCAGTACTTCAGCTCCATTTCACAAGATTTGAAAACTGATTGCTTGATTTTGATTTTAATTTTGGTGGTAGTTTTGGAGATCTAACCACTGTGTTTGTGCAGACTAAACAATTTATTTACTATAGAACTATAGTCCTTCAGTTATATTTCTGTTCAAATTAGATTTTTCAGTACTTCATTCTTAATTCATTAATAATTTAATAGTATACTGTTCAATTTCCAAGCATTTGGAGTTTTTTGTACTCATTCTCCACTCATTGTTTGGTAGCACAGTTTCACTGTGGTTAGAGAACATATTCTGTATGATTCCATTCCTTTAAATATGGTAAGATTTGTTTTACAATCCACAATTTCATCCTTTGTGGTCAATAGACTGTGTGCACCTATACAGAGTAGCCATTGTGCCTTTCAGGCTGGATAGTTAGTCAGTACCTTTTGGTTGATGACATTATTCAGTTCTTGACTATCTTGATTATCTTAAACAACTATTTTTGTCTTCCAGTTCTATCAGTTCCTGGGAGAGGAGAAAGTTAAAACCCTCATTTACACATACAAGTTTGTCAGCTTTTCAGTTCTCTCATGGTTTGATTCCTGTATTACAAATCTCTATTGCCAGTGTATTTGCTCTATCTGTATTTCTCCTTGGCAAATCAACCTTTCTACCATTTTGTAATAGTGCTCTTTATTCTTGATAATTTTCTTTGTTTGAAATTCAAATATGTACGATATTCATTTATCATCTTGAACTTTCATTTGGTTAATGATAGATGATAGATTTTTTTCATGCTTTTAATTTCCATGTAGTTATATCATTATATTTCAAGTGAGTTTGTTATGTACAGCCTATAATTGGGTCCTGTGGATGTTTAAGCTTATTCTGACAAGTTTTATATTTTAATTGGTGTTCAAATTATTTGCATTTAATGTAACTGTAGACAGATCTGGTTTCTAATGTATCATTTGTTTATCTGGATTTTTTGTTGTTAAGTTTTTCATACTTTTTTAAAATTTGTTTTCACTCTTCTTTCCCCTCTAGGGTCATTTAAACATTAGCGATGCATGTTAATTTATCAATCACAGTTTTGATTATATGCTTTAGATTAGCTTCTTTTCTTTAGTGATTAACATACTTAGTTAATTTTTCAGTCTCTTGAGAACTATTAAATTTCCACTTCAGAAGAGTGTAAATTTTATCTTACCCCATTTAAAACTAAACAAGGCAGTGCTATAATTCTTACTTTTAAATCTTGCATGTATTTAAAAACCAGTATTTATTCTAATTTCACCTGTATCATATTTTTTCTCAATTAATTAGATTCTAGTGACTATAGTGCCCCTTTAGAATGAGTGATGGTTCTCTCTCTAAGAATTAGATGCCTGCAGGTCTTCTACCATGACTGTCATTGGCACCAACACTGTGACATTATCTTCCTAAAGTGGTAAGAAAAAAAAAAAGATTGAGGAAAAACAACTGAAATGGTAAGTTTCTCCACTTTTTCTTCTTTATTTTCTCATTTAGTTTACTGTTTTCTAAATAAGAACAAGGTTTCTGAAGTCCAGCTTCAGTTCTGGGCTATAGTGCACTCAGAAATGGAGATTGGTATTAGAGGTAAAAATGGCAGACTTACCACCAATTTTCAGTATTTTCATTTCTAGTTTTCCCCTTCAATTTTCTACTAAAGCAATTAGGAACTGCACATGTTATGTCTGTAGTAAGTAGCAGAGATGGGCAGAGGGTGGTTATGCCATCTTATTTTATGCTAGAGTTCCCTGCTATCAATTTTGCAACCACAGAATTAAAACTATGCATGGTAGTATTTTTAATTTTTAGTTTTAATTGCACTAAGAATATAATTTTACTATCACAGGAAATTCTTATCCACAAAAGGGAATTAAATATAATTTTGAGCATTCTAGAGACATTGTAAAAATCCATACATTTTAATAAAATAACTCTTGAGTAACCCTCATTAGAAAAGGGACCCACGAGAATGGGTCAAGTGACATGTGAGTGACACTTATAAATCATTAATTCAAAAAACTATCCTTCATTTGCCACCAATTTCTAACGATTAGTTACTATTTCAATCTTAAGTCATGTTCTGGCACTGAATTCTCAACTATAAATCGTGTCCCCAAAATTTAGACAGATCTCACTCGCAATTCACTGTTTTTGAGATATTTCTAAAACATAAGTATTGATACCTTTTATTAAATGAGCAATATTTCATCAACCACAAATTTCTATGATATGTATATTGGAGTTTCTCAGATAATCAAACTGCAAGATATACAAAGATGTAGGAATGCATGAGGTATTGGTCTGTAAAATTACAGGAGCCATTTATGCTATAACATGCCATAAAAATACAGTTTTAAGACAATTTATGAATTAGGTGTAATCCAAACATGAAGGTCCAGGTCTGAGTCAAAATACCTGAGATCCTAGGCTTCTGCTATCTAAGATAAGAGAGGATGGATATCCCAGCTCAAGCAGAGAACAAATTCATCCTTCTTCCACAACTGTGTTCTTTAGATTCGATAGTGCTAACTCATAGAGAAAAGGTCTGTTTTCATTATTCAGTTTACTGATTCAAACAGTTCTCTCTTCCAGAAACACTCTCTAAATACAAAATACACATGAAGTAATATTTTGCCAGCTCTCTATGGATTCTCTGATTCAAAAAAGATGACATATAAAATTAGCCATCTTATTGTCTATGCGTATGCTGAAGTCAGCAGCTGATAGACTTTATTTGCAAGGTAGTCATGTGAGACAACGGTAAATGCTGAAAATGTTCACCAGTTCCTTCTACTTTCACAAGAGTAAGATAGATCACTAAATTTCTTATATATTTGTGATATATATATATATATGATATTTATGATAATATATATATGTATATATAATATATATATTATATATATATATATATATATATAATATATATATACATATATATATCACAAATAACAGCAGTTCCCTGGATTTTACTCTCCAAGCAGGCCAAGAAAAGGTTTCTATATTTTGTTCATTTTGTTTGTTTTGTTAAATGTGATTTTTTTTTGCTTTGTAAATAATTGCTTATTTTTAAAATTAAGATATAATGATGGTCAACCCTTCCCATCTATCTCATTTGCTCTCTCTCTCTCTCAAATTCTCAGCCTGTTTCTTTAGTTGTTTTACATGCACGTGTTCAGGCTGTATAGTGTTATTTATATGAATCCAAATTTCAGGGCTGACTTCTTGCTATTGAATAGCCATTCAGTGTCCTTTACCCTGGAGAAAATGATCTTGACCCCGGAGAAAAACTGATCTCTCCTGCTGTTGTCATTAGTAAGTTTCCTGTAGCTCTTTGTTTGAAACCTGCCCCCTCCCACAGTCATGTGACTACTATCAGTATGGCTCTAGTTTCGTTCAGGTCTTGTTGCAGCATCCTTAAGACATTTAGGGTGTAGCTTCGACTGCACACCTGGGAATTGTCCCATCGCCTCTTCCATGGGGATCTCTGAGGCTTAGGTGCAGTAGTTGTGTTGTGGATGTGTCAGATGAGACTGGGATCCACACAGTCACTTTGATCAGTTGTGGTTTTCCTTAATGATCTGCGTCCAGAAGAGGTAAATGCATGGAGACCAAAAGTAGATAGATGTCCCTGGAGGCAACACTCCTGGGTGTGTTAGAATTCTGTTAAATATGATTTTAAAAAGAAAAAGAAATTTATTTTTCTGTTTTTGCATTTTTCTAAGTTCAGAAACTTTCCTGACCTTAAATTGCTCTGGAGAAAAATCATCTGCTGCCAAACCCTGCAACTGAGTTCAATTTTGGGATCTCATATGACAGGAGAAAAAAAAAAAAAACTCCTTCAAGTTGTCCTCTGACCTTCCATGTATGTTATGGGAAAAATAAATAAAAAAATAAAATAAAAATAAAACAAATGTTCACATACACAGAAACAGACCAATGCAAAAGAAGTGTCATCCTATGTAAAATCATGTGATTAACTTCAACCTTCTAGACCATTCCCAAAATTTCAGATATCCACCCCAAAGCATAGATTAAATTTTGTTCCTGACATCTTCAAACCAATGTTTCTTGGTTTTGTATGTACAAACAATCATTTGTTTTATAAAGAATCTAATTATTAT
Organism: Rhabdomys pumilio; assembly: GCA_030674055.1. Lineage (NCBI taxonomy): Eukaryota > Metazoa > Chordata > Mammalia > Rodentia > Muridae > Rhabdomys > Rhabdomys pumilio. Next base: position 4,729,703 of record JANHMN010000005.1, on the reverse strand, counting down.
CCCACACAATGGGTAAGCAGATAAAGACATGTGCCATCAATCAGACAACCGAAGTTCAAACTTTGGGAGAAATGTGGTAGAAGGAAACAAGTGACTCCCAAGTTGTCCTTAGATCTCCACATGTACCACACACAAAAAATAACAAATACAAATAAAAAATTGTGATAGATTCGAATTATTTGCCACTTGAAAAGTAAATGCCACATGTATTGACATAGGTGTGTGTGTGTGTGTGTGTGGTTAAATAGGTCTGAATAAAATGGGGAAAATAACTCGTTTATTTGAATTCCAAGTTATTTGCAGTCAATCTTACCAGACTATTTGTCTGTCTTGTTAGATTCTACAAATGTTTCAGTATTTGTTGCTCTTATATTAAACAGAACAGACTGTCTTTTTAATTTTATTAGGTGCAGTGTAAGCACGATGTTAAGGCAATGGGGTTTTCAAGTATGCACTGGGCTTTTTTAACAGTCACGTTGTCTTCCCATATTCTTTTCAATAACCTAGTCTCTACTTCTGCTTTGATACTCATTTAACCCTTCTTCCTTTCCCCTGCCTCCTCCTTTAACAATCCCTATCAGGACTGACTCACATATACTCACGTGGCGATTTATTTCTGGCAAAGTATACAGAGATAAAGCTATGTGCACTAGAATTTTGCTTGAGGGGAACTCACAGTGGGGGAAAGGATTTGTATAATTCCATTTCTTCTTTGGGGATTATATATCTGTTCTCTGGGCTTCTTATCATAGCAACTAACAGGGCTTCTCTGTATATTTGCATTCCCTATTTACAATGACATCACTACGCATTTGAGCTTCATGAGAACTGTGAAAAACAAAGATCACCACCACCTTCCTTATATAGCTTAGGAAGTGGAGGGTCATGAATATAGGAGGCAAAATGCTATACAACAAAACCAAAATATTTTAATGATTTTTTTGCTTTGCTTTCCACAATTTTGTGAGTTTTAAAATTACATTTATTTACTTATTTATCATGCTTGCGAATGTGTGTGTTTACATGTGTGTGTGGTACTCCATGATACATGTGTAAAGACTAGAAAAGAACTTTGGAAAAAAATTCTTTCCTTCTACCCTGTGGGATCCCAGGATGAAACCCAGGTCCAGGCTTGGCAGCAAATGTCTTTTACTTGCTGAGCCATCTCACCCACCCAAAATAATATTTTTATAATTTATACATTAGTTTGCTTATTCAGCAATAAAGTCTGTACTAGCAGACTTTTGATGAGCAAGATGATAGGCCTAGCTCCTGTCATTCCTAGATACCCCAGTGTAGACATGAGACATAGCACTTTTGCCTTTGGGTAACAAAATTCTTGTGTTTAATTAACCTTTAATTTCCAGGCCCAGCCCACACACACTTCAGCCTAGTCCTAGTTGAAGTAAGTGAAAGTGAGGCAGACTGGCACAAATAGAGCATCTCAGCACTTGGGAAGTAGAAGCAGAATGACCAAGAATTCAAGGTTATCCTTGGCTCCAGAGTAAGTTTGTGGCCTACACTGGATGGTTTTGTGTGTCAACTTGACACAAGCTAGAGTCATCAGAGGGAAAGGAGCTTCAGTTGAAGAAATACCTCCATGAGGTCCAGCTGTAAGGCATTTTTCTCAGTTAGGGATCAATAGAGGAGGAACAGTCCCATTGTGGGTGGTGTCATCCTTGGGCTAATGGTCCTGGGTTCTATAAGAATGTAGGCTCAGGAATCCATGGGAAACAAACCAGTAAGCAGCACCCCTCCATGGGCTTCAGCTTCTTCAGTTTCTTCCTCCAGGTTTCAGCCCTGTTTGAATTCCTCTCCTGACTTCCTACAATAATGAATTATGATCTGGAAGTGTAAGCTAAATAAACCTTTTCTTCTCCAACTTGCTTTTTGGTCATCGTGTCTCTTCACAGCTATGAAACCCTAACACAAGGCCAGTTTAAGATTCTTGAGACTCTGTCTATATAAAGAGAAGAGGAGGAAGAGAGACTGAAATGATTAACAAACATCACTACTTTAGAGTTCAAATCCAGTAGTTACAAAATATGACTCATTCTCTAAATTACAGCCATATGCAACATTTCCTCTTTCTCTCTGATCTGCAGGCTCTCCATCTTTAATTATTTGTACCTGACTAGTATTACTGGCAGCTCTAAGAACAATGTTGATAGTAGCAATAGCTTGTAATGTCCTATATTCCACAATGAACTTGTTATTAACACTAATTAATTGCAGAGTTTTTCAAAGTTGTTAGTTCAAAGAAATGACAGATGTCTGAGATAGTGATTATGCCAATTAACCTGAAATGAGTGTTGCTATTGCATACTTGTAATGTTTCACTCTGTCTCATTAATAGTTACAGATATTCTATATCAGAGAAAAGAATATTTTGAAAAACAATCTGTTAATTTTTTTTAGGTACTGTTATGGCTATTCTTGGTTGTCAATTTGACTACAGCTAAAACTCAAGGGGCTGGGTATACTTGTGGCAAATGTTTTTAATGAATTATCTGAAGTGGGAAGATCATCTGCAATCTGAATCTGTGGTGGTAAGAAGATCCACCTTTAACCCGGGCCATGCTGTCTGCTAGCAGCTTATATAATAACGTGCAAAAAGAAAGCACTCTCTCTGTCTTCTTGCCCTCCCTCTTGCTTCACTGGCATTAGCAGCGCCTACAGTTTTGGATTTCTGGCTTACACTGACAGCCAGCTGACATTCACCCTTATGGGCTGAAGAACTGCTGGATTCCCAGTCATTCTGCTGGAAGAGAGCCTGTAAGCCACACACACACACACACACACACACACACACACTTGTGTGTAAATATATTTCCTATGCATTCTGTTCCTCTGGAGCATTGGTTCCCAGTCTGTGGATGCTGACTCCTTTGGGGGACAAACAACCCTTTCACATGGGTCACATATCCGATATCCTGCATAACAGATATTTACAACATGGTTCATAACAGTAGCAAAATTGTGGTTATGAAGTAGCAACAAAATAATGTTATGGTTAGGGGTCACCACTACATGAGGAACTATATTAAGGGGTCACAGCATAAGGAAAGTTAAGAACCACTGCTCTAGAGAACCCTGACTAACTATACACCCACGTACACACACACACACACACACACACACACACACACACAGTTATATAGTTATATAGATATGTAGATGTATAGTTACATATGTCTAGGGTTGATTACCCCTTGATTTGCACCCCCCCAATCCACTTTAGCATGCCTATCATTTTGTACTTGTTTAGTACATGTTTAGACAGTCATGTTGGTGAGACTTGATAAATATAAAGTCACTTGTACTAAACAGATATAAAATGATAGACATGCTAAAGTGGATTTGGGGGCAAATCCAGAGGTAACGAATCCTAGACATAGAACAATAGCAACTAAGGACTACTGAGAGTAGGATACTCATCTCTAGGGAAGAGCACAGCAGTGCTCCAATACCAAATCGTCAGCTCAGAAAAATATACATACAAATAACCTTATACAGATGGAGCAGGTTGTATTTAGGAAAATATATCTACATACATATGCATATATGCATTAACAACAATTAAAAAATATATATACACATGCACATAGATTCATTCTATCACTCCTATTCCTTTAACAAACTCTGATTAATACAGCTGCACATTGAGGCAAGGCGGGGGGGGGGGGGGTGCTTCCTGGAGCTGTTCAGGACATGTGGAATAGAATTTGGGAGAAATTTAAATTTCCAGATTCAGGATGGAACAAGCAAGGGCTCCTGGTAGAAACTGATTTAATTTCCTTCTTTTCTTTTCTTTTCTTTTCTTTTCTTTTCTTTTCTTTTCTTTCCTTTTCTTTCTCTCTCTCTCTCTTTCCTTCCTTCCTTCCTTCCCTCCTTCTTTTTTTCTCTTTTTCGATTGTTTAATTACAGAGCTCTCTATATAATTCATTGTGCATGTTTTATTTCTTATGTGGAATCTGGATGTATGCATATATGTGCATGTTATGTAAGACCTGAAATTATAAAGGGGACTAAGAGAGGGGAGGGAGAGGTTTAACAAAAGACAAATGGAATAAGAGAGGATAATGGAGTATGTCACATGAATAGAAAGGGGGGGGTTGTTTAGGAGAAGAAGAGAACTAGCCAGATGAGTTAGTGGGGACTGAGAAAGTGGTGAAGCCTAAACTAAGTGTGCAGATATACATATGTATGTGTATGTATGTATACTTACAAAACATCACAATGAAATTCATTACCTTGGAGTGTTTTTTAATCTGACAATAAAGTTTCGTATTAATTGCCTCTTTCTATCCTTTTGAAGATGTGGTAGATCAGTGACTCCCATGTGGGGTAGCCACATTCCTCAAAGCAGAACTGTATTGGAATCAGTGTATGACATTCCAAAACTCAGGCTTCACACTGTAATTTTGGATTTCAAAAGGAGGACAGACAGGGGGAGGGATTGTTTTGTCCTGCCAAGGACAGAATGCAAACTACAGAATGCAAAGAGAAGGCAGTCTCCGAGGTGAGGAAGGGCAGAGAACATAACACACTTGTGTAGCTCATGGGAAGATGCCACATTGTCTGTTCATCACATGGTCCTTTGAGGTTAGGAAATAGAAGAGTCTCTGGCTGGTAGAAGTGGCAAGCAAGCCTTGGGCTGGGATCACAGTTCCCTTCTGCACCCATCCCTTGGGGAAGCCCTGCTAAGTATTGCTAGGGATCACTCCTCTGGTCCTCCTTCAACTCCAGTGTTTCTCCTTGCCACAGCAGTTTCCCTCCCCAACCACTTCCACCTGTCACATGTTGAAAGGCTGCATGTGCACCATTTCCCATTTCCCTGTCTTCTTTATAGACAATTTAATTTTTGTTTTGATCTCCATATTGTTCCTTTTTCTCTTTGTTTCCAAACATGTTGATTCCAGTAAGTGTACTTGCTGCCTAATTTTCTCCTTAGGTTCATGTCGCTAACTGCTGCTCCATCCCACTTTTCATTTCGACTTTGTCAACTATCACTTTGGTTTGCACACCCCTACTCAGCTTTGTCTGCAGCTTTGGTCTATCTAGCATTTAGCCATCCAGATCTTTCTGTCATATTATTTTAGATTGCTAGACCTGAAGCATTGATTTACACACTCTCTTGCCTGAGAAAATAGTTACTAGCTAAATGATTGTGCTTTTTCAGGCCTTCTCTTCTCAAAGCCCACAAATTATCATTGATCAAAGACTTTCATTAAGTGCATCATTAAGCAAACACTATTCCTGAACACACCCAGACTGTGTCTTTCCCAGAAGGGAGCTGAGGAGCTGAGGGCAATTCTGCGCTAAGTTCACAGAGGAATATCACATGAAGAGCAGCCCTTCATCTCCATGGGGCCTGCTCTCGTCTCCACATGAGCACATAACTGGCAGTGACATAAATCAATTTTTTACGGATTAACACAGACTTCTGTGCAGAAGACAGGCAGGGCCTCCTAGTGACTTGCATCTGAAGAATGATCCTGATTTCTTTTCTTGCCCTTTTCATATAAAATAAATACAGAGGCTTGCAGTTGAAAGTCCTGAATGCTGGCAAAGCTCTGTTGAATGAAGCAACTTGCCAGGCACAGCTCAACTCTCCTTGCTCCCAGAAATGCCAGTGGAACTACCTTCCAAATCTCTGTTCTGTGGGCACCCCTTTTGAGGAACCATTGTTTCTATTTCAACTGCTAAATGTGGCCACAGACTCCTCATTTACCCTTTGGAGCCCAGGAAAAAGGGGAGGAAAGCACTTGGAAAAGCAACCCAGTGGCAAACATCAAAATGACTGTACCCGGCATGTGCTAGGAAAAAAAAAAAATCTTCAGTAAAACCCAGTGGGAGCCAATAGCGTATGTTTTTTATTCCTGAAACCCCAGCAGGCTCCACTGTACTCGGACCAACTTTTGAAATGTAAAGGAGAAAAAAGAAAGAAGGGATGATTAACAAAGCAAAAAAGCATGCTTAGATGATGGTTTCATTTCTCCGATAGGCCTTTCCTGCCTCATTAATATACTCTGCAGTGGATGAAAGTCCTCAGCATCCAAAGCAGGTAGTAATGGCCCATCAAGAGATACCATGTCAGCTTCCTAATGCCTTATCAAAGGCTCATTGAAGAATACAGTCATCTTGCTACTTTCACAGGTTTTAAAGAGTTACATGAAGACAAAGGAAATGCCTCTTTCCTTCACACATTTTCCCCAACCATTTCTGACAATATCTTTCATGTATAAATCATAGTGCTCTGACAGCATTTTACTGGGCCTATCATATTAACAATGGAACCAAGACAAGGCCAGAGGTGAGAAAGTGCTTTATGTTCATTTAAAGATGCAGAACTGTGTCCGCATTGTATATTAAAGCCTAGAGAGCACTGAGCTTATGTGCATTTTACCTAGAATACCATCAGTACTAGAACAACTGGGGCTCTGAAAATGGAAATGCTAGCCTACATTAGTGGATTCATTCAAGTCAAGTGTTAATAGCCTGTTGGTTCCCATTAAGTAGTAGAAGCCGACTTGTACAGGCACAAGGCTTTTGTGTATTGCATTTGTGCCTTGTTCTACTCCAGCATACCACCCTACCCTTTCTGCTGATCCCACACCTCAAATCATAACTAGCTCTTTCCTTGCCTTTGTTCTCTGCTTTTTCTTAATCACCACTGTGTTCTATTGCTTTGTTTGGGATGGGTTGCTACAATTGAGACACAGTCTCATTCTATATTTCACACTGATCAAGAACTTACTACAAAACCCTAGCTGGCTTTGAATATGCATGATCTTTGAGACACCACACTTCTGATTTGTGTCTGTCTTATGTAAGTTTTAATCTACTCACTTGTCTCTGTGCTTTCCAGCTCTCAGCACCTTATTATTTTTTGTTGAGGTAGTGTACAGACCCCTTCCCCATGCTCTTCCACCCAGTAGATTGTAGCAAAGCTTCTAGCCTGAAATCCTGCTCTGATTATAAGCCTCTCTACCTCTCATTTCCATCATGAAAGCTTGAAAGAATTCACATTGCTTGCCCAAGAGTTCCACTGCCTTGTTCTAGCATTTGATGTCACCCCTCCTGAGGGTTCAGAAGCTCTAGCATATGGTATTTCCACTTTTCTTTTCTTCAGTCTCTTCTACAGCTTAGCTACTTGCTGTTTCCCATGTATCTAACAGTGTGTGCCACAGCTGTCTGTTTCACTGTTTCCACTATCTAGTACATTGTGCTCCTACCCTATGTGTATGCATTCCAGTCTTCCCTAATCAATCCAGACACAGTTCAGAGGGCAATTCCTCTGTGAAGTCTCCTCTGTTTCTCATAGCCAGGGGTGACCATTCCATCTTCTGACTAACCCCAAATTAATTTTTGTTGGCATCTTTTTTTTTGCCATTATCTAGCCTGCCTCGCAATAATTCAGTCACAGAAAATGCACCAGGTATTTTGTTTTTCAGAAACTAACTTGTTTCCCAGGTGCTATCATTTCAATGTTTATAGTTCCTCAGAATTTCTGTTGAAATCTTAATCTCTTACCTGAGGTGGTAAAACATGGGAACTGTGGAAGGCAATTAGGTCATGAGGGCAAGGAATTCACAGAGGGGTCCCTTTCCCAACACAAGAAAGCTTAGTAACCCCGTTCTTCTAACGAGGACAGACTGAGAAAGCATCATCTTTACACCAGGAAATGGACACTCACCAGAAACGAAATCTACCAGAACTGAGAGACACAAAGCTCTCTTCACAAATCACCCACTTTATGGTATTCTGTTGTTGCTACTTGAGCAGACTAAGATATGTTGTCTGTGTGTGATTTTTAACAACTCTTTTATATAGGTATTGTTTTCAAATGAACAAACTGAAGCTTATAGCAATAGTGTCTGTTCTCTGACAATCCACATTTTTGGGGGTGGGGGCAGATGAGTCTAGATTTGTTCCTTCAATTTTAAGTGCTTGTAACTCCTGACTGTCCATATTTTTTAAGTGATGTTAGAGTTTCTTTTTGACAAGGGGAGACAGTTTCTAATTATGATGATAGTTACTTGATTCAGTACATATGCCCAACCCTTTTATCCAGATAATTTTGGTAATACAGAAACTATGGGGGTGTAGAAAAGATAGTTATTACCCAGATTTGGCCATACTGTATTTATGCTTCTTTGGTAAATCATTTATCTTTTTTGATTTTCACTTTCCTGATCTGTAAAATGAACATAAGTGTTCTTACTGGGGGAAAAACTTACTTTAGAGATTTAATTGGCTTTTACTTGAAATTCAAGAATAGGCAAAAACTCCTATATAATAATAGATTTGAATTGAATAGTTTTCTGGACATAACAGATTTTTTTAAAAGGTGGGAACCAGTTTCAGTTTTTCAGGAACTTAGCCTTAATGGTTCTATTTTAGTTTTGTTGGTCTTCTGTGGCCTAGGTGCAACAGGCTAGTCTAAAACAGCATCTTCTCATAAACTTTATCGCGATTTTGCCAACATTAAGAGGAAAGTACACTGGAGAAACACAAATGAAGGATCTGGGGAAAATCAGAAGCCTGGTCCCTGCTACCTCTGTCCTTATCTTTTTTGGTTGTGCCCTGAGTCTAAGTGCTATTTCAGGTGAGAAATAATGAGCCAGTAGATAAAGGCTCCTCTACCAACCACTGCCATTTCCCTTACTACACCCTAGCAGAAATCAGCCAAGCAGGTTGTTTTCTAATTAATTTATCTCTTCCCTGTTTCTCCTTCTTTCGCCTTTTTAATTTACCTGTATCTTAAAGCAAACTTTATCCCTTAAAGTTATAATATGAAGAAACGTATTTCTCTATAGCATTCACATATGTACTTCGTTCTTACTAGTTCGCAGCCAGTCTCCCCTGCATGCTCATCCCCCCAGTCCTCCCAACATCTATGTCTCATTTGTGCCTTCATGTATTTTAAAAGGTTTAACAATAAGTGCTCAGAAAATTTCTGATGAGATAGTTTTCCTTTTCAAAAGCTGCTTCCAGAAAAGAATAAGCCATTTAACCTCTGAACCTTCTCTGTCTTTAGTTCTGACCACAGCATACCCAAGAATCAGATCCATTCATTTGGAGTTTGATGCAAAAGATAAATATGTGTTAGGGTAAGTTGTGATGTGAAGGCTAATTTAGCTCAATTGGCTAAAGCAGAGTGATTAAAAGAATAAGGGCTCCAGGTTGAATTCTGTGTGGTCTTTTTGGCTCTTTCTTTCCATCAAGTTCTACGCTTATTCATCATAGGTCTTTTTTTGTCTGTATATTTAACTAAGAGACTAAATTATTGTTTACAAGTGGAAATAGAAAATAAATATGGGGATTGTGCAAAACCAGGATAGGGCAGCAGAGAAAATGTACAGAAGACTATAAAGACCAATAATTTTTCAAAGTGACACCTTCTCCCCTCCATGAAATCCCTCTACCCAGAGACAGTATTAGTCTCACAAAAAAAGAAGGAAAGAAAGAAAGAAAGAAAGAAAGAAAGAAAGAAAGAAAGAAAGAAAAAATCCAGTTAAGGAGGTCAAGAAACTCAATCGGTTTGGGAGACAAGACACAAAACAATAAAGACAATGACAATCCATGCGTTTTAGATAGTAAGGTAATCTCTCTAGCCACAACATGGCAAGAATGCAAATTAAATACCATGACATGAGTAGACAGGTATTTAAAGCTTCTAAAATTATTAAACTAAAATAGTGACTTAATATATAAACTTGATATAATGGGAATATGATTACAAAATGTTGCTTCCTTGAGGCTTTTTAATATTTCTTCACTGTAAAAGTAAAATGCTTGCCTCAAAATACTGTTTTGATCATTAAATACTGTGCATAGCTATGTAACTTTCATAGGTGCTCAATGAGTAAGAATTGCAAAGTCAAGGACTGACCACTTCTCATCTACTATAAATATGTGCTGTGGAAACCTGTTTTACCATTTACATAGATCATGTGAAATTGTTTGAATGATAATAAACACCTGTTTCAATTCAGAAGTTGATGCTGGGCTATAATAACAACTGATTTGTTATTTTATGTAACAATTATCCTTAGTAAATCAGCAAAAAAAATATTTTAATTCTAAAAGTTGTCATTTGATCAGTGTGATTTCAAGGTGACACCTGAAAAAACAGCACGGTGATCCTTCTATACTTGTTGGCATTGCTTAAATCTTGGAGATTACCCCTGTATATCAACAGGCCTCAGTCCCAACCTCAGAAAATCCACTTGGCAGGAATTGTGTTTTTAATTGCTGCCCAACTTTTCATTTAGGTCAAGAGCAGCTGCAGCAAGAAAGAAATCTTTGTGGCCACTCTCACCAACAGATACAAGGCCTGTTTTTACAAACTTCCTTGCAGACCAGGCCACAGATGCCCAACACTTAATTCTACCTCCTTCATCAAATAACTGATGTGTTTCTGAGCAATCAAGACCCAATCTCAGCTCTGCCACTTGCAATTAGTTAGAACTGCAACCAAACACTGAGCAGAGACTGGCATCAGTTCCCCTGTGGAGGCTGAGGGAGTAGGGTCAGGAAAACAGAACACAGTCTGAGGTATGTGGTGAGTAAACTGGAAAAGAGAAAAGCACCAAGTTCATGACCCCTCTTCACAGCACATCTGACCATTCCTCAGGTCTCCTGCTAGTCATCAGTCTGTAGCCGTGTGCATGTGGAAGAGCTGATCGTCTATGGAATACTTAGCACTAAAAAGAGGGTGGTGATTAATTCAACCCACTAGAAAATTGGCATCAGTAACTATGTCATCTATAATTCTGTGTCCCTCCTTGGACACTTGATAATGCATGGGAGGATGAATCTTGCTGGGCTTTTATCTCACCCAATTCTGCCTTACCTTAACTCTTATTCAACCTCCAAGATCCCATGGGTATCATCTATGACCTCTAAACTACACAGGTCTTGACTCAGCAGGGCTGAACATTCATTTGAGGCCTTCTTGCTATGGTAGCTTGATGCTCTCTCTTCAGAAATGCTTCTAATCATGTCTAAGCACTATGTTCACAGGGATAAAATCCAGATCATGTTTTCCTCCATATGAGAATCTTCACCCTACTCAAACATATGCCATTCTTTTCTACCTTGCTGCCCCAGTTACATTAACCTGGAGACCCCTCCCCCATCATATACACTAACTTCCATGTAGGAATGAACACTCCACTTCCTGCCCATATATTAGGTGATCTCCTTGAGGTATAAGGGCATGTTTTTATTATTCTCTACAACTTCAGCTATTTTTAATCACAAGGCCTAGCAATGAAGGCATGCCTCATGAAATGACAGCATATTAAATGAATATTTGTTTGACTATACAACTGTGAAAAACCTCTAGTTAGCAGTTCATTTTGTCAACATTTTTGTTATAGAGAAAACATAAACTGATAATTTAAATCTTTGCTAAAGTAAAATATACAACAGAGTAGAAACTCGTTTTAGGACACATCTATTCCTATTAATAATAACTACTAAATTAAAACCATGTTACTCTACCAGGCTACCTTCTGTCTTGTCAATCTTTATACTCTTTGATTTTAGATGACTGTATTTGTCCATAATTTGGAGGAGGAAAATGACTGGAAAAGTTACAACTGACTTTCACTTTAGCTAGACCTTTCAAGGTTATTCTATGACTAGCCTTCAAATTACCCTTCCAGTCTTACATTATACAATCTCTTTGATGAATAGGCTACACTAGCTTCCTCCTCTCTCTGTTCCATATACCATCAACTTCCATTCCTTCACGCCTTTGCTCAAAGTAGGTGATTGTGTTAATTCTCTTTTCCTTCATTTTGGTTTCATGACAGTTGAATTCACACCAAATTCTGCTAACTCTACCATACAATTACTTGCCTACCTCTGTGTGTGTGTGTGTGTGTGAGAGAGAGAGAGAGAGAGAGAGAGAGAGAGAGAGAGAGAGAGAGAGAGAGA
>JANHMN010000005.1:4697936-4716367 GCA_030674055.1 Rhabdomys pumilio | reverse complement strand
CACACACACACACACACACACACACACACACACACACACACACACACACAAGGACTACTTTATGTCCTTGGGCTGTTTTCTATCTGTTTAGGTCATTTAACGCCTTATCAAGGCAAATCACTTAGTAGGCATTAAAATTAATGTCCAAAAACATTAAATGTAAGTGAACATATCCGGCAGATTTAATCACTCTGTCTAATCAAGAGTCTAAAGCTACATAGGCAGTCTATAGAAGGAGTTACACCATAAAGGTCAAAGGGTGCTGACTATCCCAACAACAGATCACAGGCTTCAAACAGGGCCATTCAAACGTGACAGATTCTGGTCATGGTGATGTACGGAGACCTTCTTGGATGACCTAAAGTGGTAACCCACAATTTAATGACTTATCAGTGAGAAAGAACAGTGGAGAGGAATCAGGAAAACAGTAATCTGCTTAGGAAACATAATCTATGCCTAGAAATGAGTGTCAGTTTCACCCAGACAGCTTTTTTAGCCTTGGAAAAACTGGATCAACACAAATGAATAGAGTTAGGGAAGTTCAAAAGGTTTTCTCTTAGAAAAAAAAGAAGAAAGGGTTGTTTTTGTAGAATCAAGCAATGGCTCAGGAAACATACAACACTATTACTTCCAAATGTCTCTCATTACTACTCAGAATATTTTTGCCTCACATTTATGGCAGTTTAAGTTTGTTTTCCTTGAACCTTTCTTTACTGCAAGAAACCCTTTTAATTTGAAACTTGGAAAAGATTAATCTCCTACCAACATCCACAGCAAATGCACCTCATACTGCAGATTCCACTTTAAAGTGGGACTCAATTTTTGCTCATTTTCAGCCTCAATCCTTCTGTTCTGTGCATTTCTATTTCCATTGGCTTTGTGCTCTGCTTGTTAAGACTTTTAGCCTCCACGAAAGAAATTCAAGCTTTTGTAGGCAGATTAATACAAATCAGAGATAACAGATTTTTTGAGAACACACATAGCTACACTGCGTTCACCAAGAGCAGTGTGTAGGAAAGAGAAAAGTCTAAAATGGCACACAATTATACCAACATTGTAGTCACTTAGATGGAACAGTTAAACTCACTTAGCAAGTCACTTATTATACCCAAACCCCAAGGCTTATTTCATGTTGGAAAATTTTCATGTGCCTTCCAGATGCTAAAAACATGAGGTAATCACCATGATGTTTGTTGTAGGGAGTGTCCCTCAGGAAATTTCGTACCGAAGTGGTTTTTGCCATGGCAGTTGAGTGCTTTATAAATGAACATTTTGTGTTGCTTGGGAAGGCATTAAAATGCAGTGTTTGCACAGTAAACATGTAAGAGAGAGTACCCCTTGACTATATAATTAGTTTCTGCTAAAATTAAAGGTTAAGTGACAAGTTATTTTGTTGTCAATTTTAACTCGATTGTAGGTGATTTAATGTGTATTATGCTGTCCCTGTTCTGTATACACTGTCTGTAGTAACACACACACACACACACACACACACACACACACACACACACTGAATGTAGGTCTGCCCTTTCCTCACCCCGTTGAATAAAATTCTCTCATTTCCAAATCTGAATTCTTTTTGTTCAGATCAATACAGATAAAAATCATGTACTCAGTGAACTAAAACACAATTTTTTGGAGGGTGAAACTGACACAATACTCTATCTACTTAGAGTGTTGCAAACTCAAGTTCAAGATGATTTTAACCAGCTCTATTTTTAAAAATGATTGGGAGCACTCCGTTTTCTCTGGCTGGGGGAAGGCTATGATAGCTTAGTTGTACTTAAGATTTGAAACTTTGACATTATTGCTTGGGTTCAGTTCCAGGTGGGGGTGGGAGGTGGAATGGGGATAGGAGATCAGTTCGGGCTGGTTTCCAATTCAATCTTGTTTGCAAGTAGGGAAACCTGATCCCACCTACACAAGGCTCAACATAAGGGACCTTTGCTATTTGAGGTGAAGGTCTCCAATTTCTTTTCTTTTCTTTTTTTTTTTTTTAAGAGAAAACCTGGATTCAATCCATCTAAGTGAAGGGCAGGTTTTTTCAGTTTATTTAAGTCTCAAAGGGGAAAACCCTCCCTTAGCCATATTCTTTTGGTTACAATCGATTTTAACCTTTTCCAGGCTGGGGAACTTTTCCTCCCCAGTTTCTAATCTATAAATATTACTGATGCATAGTGACAGCATTTTCCAGATAATTAAAGCATAAAGTTTGTTGTTTTCCATCCAATACTTACAATAATTTATTTATAGAAAACTATATTATTCAACACACACACACACACACACACACCTCATACCCCACACATTATGTCCCTTGGTAAGACCAGATGTTTTATCTGTATGATTATTTGTTATTCCCCAGAACATATATTATTGTAATTCTCAAATGAGAGAGATGTGAAATTAGAAGTTATGCAGAAGATAAAGAGAAATAAATTGATGAAAAAATTAAGCACAAAATACAGGAAAATCAAATTGTGTTCTCCAGATAAATGTATACTTGGCTTAGATATGGTAGAATGGAGCCAAAAAGATACGTTTTTATTCTAAGAACTTCACCACCCATTTGTTAATATAACAGGTCACTCTTTACAAACACAACTAAAAATTTGAATGCAACCTGGAAAATATGACCCCAGTCAAAATTGAATGCATAAGAGATGGGCTGTGGGGTTTAAAGCACTGCATCTGTTCAGCAGGAAAGAGACAGTCCCTCTGGGAAGGAAGCAAACTGCTCCATCATTTGTGAATTGGCCCTGCTCACTTTATGAGGTGTGTGACAGAGTTAAAAAGTAGTGCATACATGAATATATGGTCCATAAATCAATAGATAAAGGTAGTCATATCTTTTATAAATGACAGTATAGCATTGGTTAAATGACTATTTCCTTACTAATGACATTAAATTCAGAAATTGTTTCTAACCATTACAGATTTTTATGAGGAGAATTTATAACTGAATCCATACAATATTTTATACAAGACATCTTTATTACAGTAAACATTCCACTGAACCAGGCTGCATTGGTCCACATCTGACTAGTGTTTTGACTTCATGGGACAGGCTGATAAAAGATGAGGGTGAGCATTTATAAACCATGTCTCCAAAGGCCCTGGATTCAACTGAAAATGTTCCAGACCAAGGCTCCAAGGCATGTGAGGAGGTGAAGTAGATTAAGGCCACAACAAGGAGGTAGTATGCCATCAAGACTTAGTTGAATCCAATTGCCTGGATCCAAGATTTCTAGCTCTGTTGCCACCAGCAATAGGAATACAACTTAATGACCTGAGCTTCAGTTTCTTCATTTACAATGAACATCATAGTAGGTTATACTAAAAATGAAAGATTATAAAATGCAAGCACTTAGAAGAATGACCAAGCAAGCACTGAGTAGGTATCATCTGTTTCTTACTAGTAGATAAAAGTATTTTCAACTATTATTCATGTATGTGGCTGGATTTCAGATTGTATCTACTATAAAACTATGTTTTATTGGTCAGATGTAATTGTCATCTTGGAGGCTTATTGCTGAATAAACTCACTCTTTCAAGTTCTTTCTGAACTCTGGCTGACTGGTTTAACTCAGCTCTTCTGGTCTAAACTCCTCTCCAAGCTGGCTGATTCAATCTGACTTATCTCAGCTTATCACTGATTGCTCTGCTTGGACAACCTTCCTCTGAATTCCATGAACTGAATTGCACTGACTGCTCTGACTTCATGAACTGAACAGAACTGACTGAACTCCCTTCACTGAACTCAACTGACTAGACAGAACCTAGAGACCTCCATGTCTCTGTCATATGAGTGCTGGGATTAAAGCTGTATGGCCATACCTGGACCTAACTTTTTCTTTACCGGGAACTTGTATACCAGCCTGGCCTTGAACTCAGAGATCTGCTTGCTTCTGTCTCCTGGTATTAAAGATGTGTCTGTATTCTAGCCAGATCACACAGACCTAGAAAGCCTTTGGATTTGATCCCTTGCCAGAGTCTCCATGTTGTTGGATTGAAATTTCTATACAATCCACATGGTACCTTTGTGTGTGTGTGTGTGTGTGTATACATACATATGAATTGGAAAAATAGGAATGAGAGGATAATGAGTACATTCTCCCTGAACAATGGGTTATTTTCCTCACTCTTCATTAAGGAACATAGTATGACTAGAGTACGAAGAAGAGAGCAATAATACAAGTTAATATGGTCCCTGGAGCAGTATAGACTCTAGTCTACATCTTCCTTCCAATTGTGAGTCTGAAAGACCTAGAATGAACTTTCTCCACTATCCACAGGCTACATATTTCTGCCTCTGGAGCTCTTTCAGTGTAGGATACAAGTCCCCAAACTGTCTGCATGACGACACATCCCAAACTGCTTTCAGAATTTCACAACTTTTATAAGTATTTGTATGAAAATACATGAGTAGCAACTTAATAACTTCTACAATCTTTATGTGTATGTGTTTCGTATTTTTAATATGCCTAATAATCCCCATAAATGATATACTCTACTGTAGGATCAAAGAATATGTGGAGTTCTGACTCAAGATATCAGGTCCTTAACAAATGAATAAGGAAAAGTAATGAGCCAGAATAGAAAAGAAGAGGCCAGATGAATGGAAATTACAGGAAAAAAGTATTAAGTGACTCTAAGAAAATTCTCAGGAAAAAGTTTTATAGAAAGTCTTTTAAAATGTTAGAAAGATAGTTAAAATGACAATATATCTGGATGTGAAGTCTGATAAAATCTCATTTATAGAGATGAGAGTCTCATACATATGTGTGTGTGTGTGTGTGTGTGTGTGTGTGTATGTATGTTGAGATAAAAAACACAAGCAAAGCATATAGACATGTCTTGCAAAATTGTAACCATCCTTGAAGAAGAGCTTCAGGCATGCCCCACATGGCTTGCTTCTGAAGGAGGCGTTATAATTCAAAAGGATGACAGCTTCATGGGTTATTGGCAAACTTCTAGCAGGACAAAATTTATAGGTGAAGGAAACATTATTGTTTTTTTCAATACATGAGAGGCTAGGCTAATGAATGTGTTTATATTTTGCTCTTTTAAATGTCTGAATTAAATAAAATGAAGACATATTCAACCCTTTCTCCACATCATTAAAAACACAGAAAACATGCTTTAAAAAAACTAAGAAGTGTACAGCAGTGCTAATAAAAAACAAAGGAAGATTATTACAAGTAGAACAGGAGGCTGCGTAGTTTCTAGAAAATTAAAAAAAAGAACTAAAAGTGAAAAAATACATAGTAGAAATCTCTTCAAGCTTATGAGCAATAGATACAAGTAGCTGTACAGATGCCAGAATGAATGTTGAATAATTAATTGTGGCTCTGCTTCCACTAAAGGTTCTAGAAGAGGACATGAGAAAGATAATGCATTGGAAACAATAATTTAAAATGATCAAATACCATTTCAGGGTCAAGGAAACATATGACACTTTGGTTATATAGATTGTCAAGCATGAAAAGAAATGCAAAAGATACACACACACACACACACACACACACACACACACACGCTACTGATTCAGTGTTCACACTCTGATAATAATGAAAAAAGTACTAAATGCTATAATAAATTATATATAGAACAACAACTAGATTCATATAAGACTTTATATCAATAATATTAAATATTAGATCATGAGATAATGAAATAATTATTTATTCTCAGTCAAATAGGCTTCTATGAATAGAGGTAAAACAAACTAATTTTCAGGTATGCTTTCTTGGATTCCAAAAGTTTATATGCCAGTCATTTTGGACTTTTTTAATGCTGCATTTCATCAAAAGTGAATAATAAATATATGGAAATATGTTAGAATCAGGAAAAGAAACCTGTGAAAGTTATAGTAAACCAAAAGGATATTTAATAAATAATAGTTTTGGAAAGAAAAAGGAGAATCACATTAATTTATTTTTTATCAGGTTATAGTAAAAAGGAGGGCAGATAAAAGTCAGTTTCTATATAATAAAGTTCTTGTTAAAATTCAATGGTTATAAATTCTAATGATGTTACTATGGAGTAGTGTAGTGGTGGTGAGGTTAACTCCTGGGGTGGAGACTCAGACAAGCTGAGTCAAATTCTAACGTCTGTTCACTCACAGTTTAAATTTTGGGGTAAGTTACCACTCCTTGTCTCTGGCTTTTATTATGTATTAACTGAAGATAAGAAAATCACTTCACTGAAGTGCTGTTAACCTTGTAACTTTATATTTGTAGTTAACTCATATTTGTTGAGTACTAGGAATACTTCAGGACATTGTATAAATATTATTATAATCATTAGAATTATTGTTAACTCTAGTTAACTCTAATCTACTTTATTTTTCTAATCATAGTTCAGTGTGGAAACTTTCTATTGAAAAATTCATACTTTCAAAAAAGTCCACCATAAAATATTTTACTTCCATCCTTATTCAATGTTACATTTTTATATATGTATAAAGTATAAAATATTACTTCAGTCAAACTAATTAACATGTGAAGGTAAAAAGTGAAGATGTCAGATTGTCTCTGCTGTTTGTTCATCTCTATGACTATTAGGTATGGATGACTTTAATCTTGAACTCATGGAATTTGAATATATCAAGGTATATCTGAATTTGCTAGAACTATAGATAATAGCTTATGTCTTCATCTGAACGTTTCAGTCTATTCTCTTGACATTCTGTTCTACAGACTTCAGACAAACTTAGCCAGTCTCTATAATCTCACATGACACATCAATTCAAATTTAGTAGAGGTAACCGAGTTGCTTCAGTTCACAAGTAGAAATTAAAATGAAGAAAACAAAAAATAATTATTTCTTTAATGTGCTTGATGTGGTAGACATGATGCAGAGCATAGAGATTCACAATGGCCTGTATAAAGAAAGAATTAAAGTACATGACATCTACCACTCATGTCTCAAGAAAAATCCTGAATCATTGCTCACTCAGTCTAATGATACCAGACAATACTTATAAGAAAACACAGAAACATACCCACACATAAGAATAATAAAATATAATAATAATAATAATAATAATAATAATAATAATAATAATAAATATTAACAACAAAAATATCGATCAATATTTTTTGGACTCCCTCTTTTGGCCTCTGTGGGAAATTGCATACCTGTGCTACAAATACATCACCAAAAGAACACACATACAATAAACAAACATTTTTAAAATCTGTTATAAAACTTTCTCAACAAATACTAATAAATCAAATTCAACCATACATAAAATAAATATACCTGTAATTAATTACAGTTCTAGTTTAGAGATATAAGGTCAAACCACTGTATGTAAATGAACAAAATTATCACAGTACAGCAACGGAATGAAGAGTAAAAATGCAATTATCTCAACAGATGTAGAGAAAACATGCAGGGAAATTTATTATTGTCTAATGACAGAAATCATCACTTATAAGTTAGTTAAAGGCAGACACTTTTAAGCACTTCAACTCAAATTTAGCATTGGAAGTATTATCCAGAGCAATAAGACAACAGAAAAATATAAAAAACATTCAAATGAGTATGAGAAGTTTAAATTGTACATTCACAGACGTGATTTTATATGCAGTCATGATTTTTTTAAAAAAATTATTGATTCTTTGTAAGTTTCTAATCATGCATTACCTCATATCCACCCTCTGTCCTTGCAACCTCCCCTCCCAAACAAAACAAAACACACACACACACACACACACCAAAGCAAAGCATAATAAACAATAAACATCTCATTGTGGAAGCTGTAGTGTGTCCCAGTGTGTCCACATTTATACACCTCTGTGCACACATCTTCACTTGTGAATGTTCATTGCAATGAGTTCATTGCATTGGTCTAGTTTGAGTTCTCTGGTTTCTGTGACAACATCAATATTGGATCTTCACTGGGACTCCTTCCAATTATCCTGTTGTCACCTTTTCATGAAGATCCTGAAGCTTTGGAATGGCAGAACTGGGGCATTCATGCATCCCAACAGTTCACAGATGATGTAGATTTTGGGGTGGGCCAACTCAGAGCCCTGGATATGAGCCTGGGTGGTAGCTGAGCTGGTCAGCTCATCTGCTCTCCCTTATCCACACTGCCAGGGCAAGCTCTCCAGCACTGCTCTCCTTAGGCCACCCAATGCCACCATTGGCAGGAGGCAGGGTCAGCTCTCCTGCTCTCCTGCCCTTGGGGTAGGCTCACTGGCATCTATGCCTCCAGAATTAGCTCCACTATGCTGCTCAGTCCCAAGCAATACATGGGTCCCACTGTCCCAAGTGCTGCAGCCAGTTGGGGCACGGATGGCTCTCTCACTCTCATGAACTTAGGACCAGCTCTCACAACTACTACAGGTGGTGAGGGGTGAGGTATTAGAGAGCATCACCTCATGGCATTTGAGTGGGAAGCTCAGGTCTCCCATATTCACACCCTTGGGCTGGCTCATCCATGTCTCAGCCACCAGGGCCAGCTCTACTATGTTGCTCAGGCAAGGTGCAAGGCAGATTCTTCCAAGTGCTGATGCTGGTGAGAGATGAAGCTAGCCCTACAGAGTAACCAGTAAGGAACAGAGCCAGTTCTGTATAGTCCCTGAACATCCATGTAGTCCCAGACTGCTGATCAGACATCCTCATGATCTCTAGTGGTAATATGAGACATGGACATTGACACTGACCCCTGCTGATGCATAGCCACAGACCCAGAAATGACACTTAATTGAAACACAGATTGGGACTTGATCATGGCTTCAAATGGCAGGACTGGCTACTCACAACAGGCTATTCTTCTTCACCCCTGTGCCTTCAATTCCATCTCTCTTCATTATGCTCAAATTGTTGCACTTCTATTTCTTTCCCATCTGTACACCACATACTTGTACATTGTAGTGGCTCTTGCTTCAGGTGGGCCACATGGCTGGAGAGCCTCTGGGTAACCTCCTCTATCTGTGTCATGCAGCATGGGGGCAAACAGACTTTTAGGAGTTTACAGCCTGCCATGTGGCATAGCAGCAGGTGGGTCTATGGACATCTTCCCTGTCCTGCACCACATGGCATGGGAGCAGGCAGGGTACTGTTATGGTCTCTGCTTGCCCACACCATGGGGCAGAAGGTGGGTCTCTGGGCATCTTTCCCTGCCAGTGTCTTGTGGCATGGCAGTTCTATCTATGTCTTTTTGCAGCCCTGCTACATGACATGGCAGTTGGCAAGTCTCCATGTAGTTACGGTTTTATATATGTATAAATATAAAGATTCCACAAAAAGTATATACAACTGATAAATTCTATAAGGTAGTACAATACAAAATCAGTATACTAAATTCAGTGGCTTTATTTTAAAAAAAGACAATAACAAAATAGCTAAGAAATCAATCCTATTCACAGTAGTTGTAAAAATGGCTAGGAATACATTTATCTGAGTGTGATGGCTATTCTTGGTTGTCAATGTAACTTCATCTAATAAAATACAAATATCTGAGCAGTTCTATGAGGGATTTTTTTCTTACTAAATCATTTAAGGTAAGAAGACCCACTTTTAATTTTTTTTTATTTATTTATTTATTTATTTATTTATTTATTTATTTATTTAAAATATATTTCAGATTTTATCTCCTCACCCCATTCCCCCCCACCCAGGAATCCCCTATCCCATCCCCACTCCTGCCTCCACAAGGATGTGTACCCACCTACCCCCTCCTCCCTCCCCACCCTCAAATTCCTCCCTGCTCGGTGTTCAGCCTTCATGGGACCAGTGATCTCCTCTCCTACCCATGCCCGACAAGGCTATTCTCCCCTAAGTATACAGCTGAAGTCATGGGTGCCTCCCTTTGTCCTCCCAGGCTGGTGGTTTAGACCCTGGGGAGCTCTGGTTGGTTGGCACTGTTGCTCTCCTCTTGGGGCCACCAACCCTTTCAGCTCCTTCAGTCCTCTAACTCCTGCATTGGGAACCCTTGATCAGATCAATAGGTAGCTGCGAGCATCCGCCTCAGGATATGTCAGACTCTGTCAGACCTCTGAGGAGACAGCTACATCAAGTTCCTGTCAGCATGCACTTCCTGACATCCATATCAGCGTCTATCTTTGGTAATTATACATAGGACGGATATCAAGGTAGTGTGGTCTCCTGATGGCCCTTCCTTGACTTTCTGTCCCACACTTTGTCGCCTTATTTGCTCCCTTGAGCATTCTGTCACTCCTTCCAAGAACAATGGAGGCATTCACACTTGGTAGAAGACCCACATCTAATTCATATCTTTGAGGTGGGATGATCTACCTCTAATCTGGGCCACAGCTTCTGCTGGCTGCCTATGTGAAAGACATAGAAGAAGGAAGCTTACTCTCTTTGCCTGCTTGTTCTCCCTCACTCCCTCTGGCCGACACTGGCATTAAAGCCTATTTCTTTGCAATTTCAGCATATACTGAGGTCCAACTGAGACATCAGCTTTGTGACCTGAGCAAATTCTTAGACTTACCCTTGGTAGATAGTCATAGTGTAGATAGACTAGCCAAACCACAGCCAGTAAGCTATTCTATTAAATACGTGTGTGTGTGTGTGTGTGTGTGTGTGTGTGTGTGTGTGTGTGTGTGTTTTTCCTCTAGCAAATCCTGTGTGAAGAACTAAAATCCTGTGTGAAGAAGCAAATAATCTTCACACTGTAAATCATACCAGCAAAGAAAAGATTAAAGTAATGGAAGATAAGTCAGAAAAAAATACAAAGATAATTCACATTCATGGATTGGAAGTTTTAATATACTGCCCAAAGAGATGTACAGATTCAGGCAATTCCTATCAAAATATAAATGGCATCCTACAAGGTCAGAGATATTCCTATAACATTTCTAGAAACATTAAAGATTCTAAATGGCTGGAAGAGCCCAAACAAGTAAACACACCAAAAAAGAAAGCCAAAATATCTAAAACAAGCAAGAAAATTCCAAATATCTTAGTTTCAAATGAACTACACAGCTACAGTAATCCAAAAAGCAAGATGCTAGCATCATAAAAACAGACATATACCACAATGGAAAATAATTGAGAACCCAGAGTTACATCTGTGTATTTATAGTCAAATGATTTTAATAAAGCAGCAGAAACATTCACTGCAAAAGAGATGGCTTTTCTTTATGTTAAAAAAACTGATTTTTCTGTTTTTTTATTAATATATTTTTGTATGCAACAATGGACTTCATTATAACATCTTCAGAGCTTTATATTTGGCTCATACTCATCCTTGGTTACATGTTTTTCCCCTTTCTTCTGCTGATTCCCTTTCTTCCTAAGTGGCTTCCTTTCTACTTTCCTGCTATGTGTGTATGAGAGAAGAGAAAGAGAAAATTCTATTTTATTTCTCTTAACATGATTAACTTGTTTCATTCATTTTCCTGCAAATGACACATTTTATGTCTTTATAGCTGAATAAAATATATTGTAGATATGTACCATATTAAGTTTATCCATTCACCTTTTCTTGGTCATTGGATCCAATCCCATATTATTGTTATTTCATATTTCAATATTGGGGAAACTGGCAATGTTCATATCCATGAGAAAAATCTAGACCTCTATCTCTAGCCTATCTATATATGCAAAATCACTTAATACAAAACTTAAACATGAGAACATCAAAGAAAAGGCAAGGAAACACTTCAGGGCATTGATCTTGACATTTTTATCATGACTTCCAGAAACACTTTTTAAAGGCAAAATTAACAAGTAAGATCATATCAAATGAAAAACTCCTACACAGCAAAAGATCAGTTAAGAGAGGGAAGATATCACCCACAGAATGGGAAACATATTTGCAAATCATCCATTTGTAAAGTGATTAACATCCACAGTATAGAAAGATCTCAACCGAATAGCAAAAACAACAGCAACAAAAACTATTTAAAAATAGAAATTAGGCAGGGAAGACTGCTTTTTTTAAAGGGAAACAGAGGATTGTGTCTGGGGAAGAGAGGAAGAGAAGAAGTATGAGAGGCTAGGAGGAACGGAGGAAGGGAAAACTGCTGGAGATAGAAAATATAAGACAAGAATAATTTTTTTAAAAAATGGGCAATGGACAATTATCTAAACTGTTTTTTTAAAAATAGGATACATAAAGCAACGATAAGTATAGGAAGAAAATGCTTGTGTCAATGTTCCAATAGGCAAAGGCACTTGCTGCCACGTCCAACTTTGCTGCTAGGGACCCAGGTGGTACAAGGAGAAAACCAACTCCACAATATATCCTCTGACCTCTACACTTGAGTTATGACCCTCCTCCACACACTAAATGCAAAGAAAATAAATTAGTCAAAGTTTTAAATAATTAGGGGGATGCCTATTATGATCACAATGAAAAGCATGCCAAACAAGTAAGAATAGTGATTAACAAACAGACAAAACTGAAGGAACTCTGATACAAATGCAGATAAAGGACCTCCTTTACATTACTGACGTAAATTCCCACCAGTAGTATAACTGGAAAATTTATGTTCTTGTGCCACTAATGCAATTGCACAGAATAAGAAACTGTAGAATGCTCAGCATCAAATGGGACACACACATACCACTCCTCTCAGCTTCAAGTGGGACACACACATACCATTCCTCTTCCAAGGCTCAGGGATAGTCCTAGAAGAGAGGGTGAAAAGCTTATACAAGAGTTAGAGGTGGTAGATGACTTCAAGGAAACTGTTTTCTAAATTCAACAGGGTAGGCACACATATAATCTTACAGCAGTCCTGACTACACACATAAAACCTGAACAAGAGAGACAGTGGAAGTGAGCCAAGGGACAACAGAAGCCAACCACAGGGCACAGCTGCTTCCCAAAAGGTTTTACTGAAGTTGTGATAATGTAGCCCATGTTACCACAAAGGGCTATGCAGATGTCCATAGTCTGTGTTGCAGCCTTAAGCCAAGTTGATATCTGTGAGCCATACTGCCAATGGGGGCCATATTGATCATATTGATGTCAGTGGCCTGAGCCACTATCTGAGGCCATAGGATATACAGGTCCATTCTGCCATGAGGAACTACATTTGGGTCTGTGCTCCTACTGAAACAGGGCTCTGTGTTGATATCTGTGGCCTTTGGAGCCACAGAAGGCCATGCAGATATTTAGGATCTGTGCTGCAGCCTGAAGCCATGCTGATAACTGCTGATTATGCTGCCTCCTGGGGTAGGGGAGGGGGGTGCAATACAGGAACTTGGCCTGTCTTTACTGCTACTTAAAGCCATGTTGATGTTCATTGTTCAGGGTGTCTTCTGCAGAAACCATAGAGAGGCCCGTGATCCATGCTCCTGCTGCTGACTGTGAAGAGCAAGGAGCCTATTTTTTTGCTGTGATATCAATGATTGTAGATGAAAAGTTGAAAGAGAGGTACATGAAAGACATCTGTGACAACCCCCACCCCACCCCACTTCCCAATATGTAACAGCCTAGACAGGAAGCAGCCACTGATAAAACTCCTTTTAAATAAAAAGTATGGTAGGGATGTAGTTCTCCAAAACTGATGGCTTTTAGTTGCGGTGCAGGAGGGGATAGACTCAGTACCATTTAAGGGGCAGGCCACTGAGAGTTTGGTCATGCTCCAGTGAGTATATAGATAACACGATCTATAGTAGGCTGGTTGTTGATTTTTTTCTACTTGTATTCTTATTTTTACTTTTTGTGGAGGAGGTCACAGGGTTGAGGGGTGTATATGGAAAAACTGGGAAATGAGTGTGATTGAGGTACTTGATGTTGAAATTCCAGATAATCAACAAAAAATGTCACAGACCACATGAAGCTCATGAAGAAGGAAGACCAAAGTGTGGGTGCTTTGGTCCTTCTTAGAAGGAGTAACAAAATACTCATGGGAACAAATATGGAGACAAAGTGTGGGACAGAAACTGAAGGAGGGGTTGTCTGGAGACTGTTCCACCTGGGTATTCATCCCTTGTGCAGTCACCAAAGGTAGACACTGATGTGGATGTCAGGAAATGCATGCTGACAGGAGCCTATTATAGCTGTCTCCTTAGAGGTGTACCAGAGCCTGAAATATACAGAGGCAGATGCTCACAGCTAACCATTGAACTGATCGTGGGGTTCCCAATGGAGGAGTGAGAGAGAAGACTGAAGGAGCTAAAAGGGTTTGTGGCCCCAGGAGGAAAGCAACAATACCAACCAACCAGAGCTCCCCAGGGTCTAAACCACCAGGCTGGGAGCACACAGGAAGGGACCCATGATTACATCTGTATATGTAGGGGAGGATGGCCTTATCAGGCATAGGTGGGAGAGGAGATCCTTGGTACCATGAAGGCTGGACACTGAGTGTGGGGAAATTCGAGGGTGGGGAGGTAGGAGTGGGGGGTAGGTGGGGGCACATCCTCATAGAAGCAGGAGGAGGGGGGTGGGATAGGGAGTTCCTGGGCAGCAGGGGGGAGGAATAGGACAAGGGGATAACATCTGAAATGTAAATAAAATATCCAAAAAAAAAAAGAAAAAAATTTAAAAGACCTGAACAAGCCAAAGCCAGACATAGTTCAGCATGGAGTAGGGAAAGTGACCATAAAATTCCCTCTGTGGCTGAGGAACTATTGATAATTAATAGTTGTTGGCAAAGGATGAGCCAGTTTTCTTTAAGGGTATGGCCTCTAGTAGGGTTCATATCTAAGAGTATGTGAGTAACATGAATAGATTTGAATTCAATAGCTTTAATAAAATGGGGAACTAAAACTTGAATGGATATGGAGGTAGTACTAGATCTTGCAGGAGTTAGTGGGTGAATGTGATCAAAATACTGTGGAGAGCCGCGGTAAGAGGTGACAGCATTCTCCATTGGAACATGGCACTCGCACCTGGCACTCGTGGGTAAACAAGTAAAATTGCGCATGTGCAAGTGGTGAAAGCCCGCCAAGTCACTGCCCAACCCGGGGCGTCATATGGGGTTTTGAGCAAGCAGCCAATCAAATATGTCCATGCCACTCTGGGGTGTATATAAAGAAGTGCCATCTTGGCTCTCTCTCTCTTCCTCTTCACATGGCAATAAACAGTTGCTGCAGAAGGATCCTGGTGCCCGCATGCGTTCTTGCCGGCGAGACGATTGCGCGGGTCACAAAATACATTGTAAGAAATTCTAAAAGGAAAAAAAATAAAACTGGCAGATGATAGATCTAAATACATTTTGAAAAATAAAAGAATATTGAAATTACCTGTGAAACTATAATATGATTCAACTATACTACTAAAGGGTGCATGTTAAAAAGAAAATCAGTATGCCTAATTTCTTCTCTCAAATGTTTGTTGGAGTATTTATTCCCTGTAGCTAAAAAATGGAAGCAATCTGGGTATTCAATGACAGATGGGTAGATTAAAGAAAATATAGTCAGCACTCCCCAAGGCTCTCAAAGCAACCAATACAGGATATTGGTTGCCTATTGGAATTAGACTATAAAACCCCATTGCTGAAGACAATACATAGTTTTGTCTTAAGACAAAGAAAAGTGGAGTTGGAATTGATTCAGAAACTTCCACACTGCTAGTTTGTACAGATAACGCTAGGTCTATGCTAGGAAAGAACTGGCATTATCAGTCTTAAGTATGGAGCCTTATGGGAATGAATGCATCATTTCCACCTGACAAAGGAAATGTGCCCACTGATGTAATAGTGGCCAAGACTGTTACAAAGGTAACCAATTACTTTCTCTTTGGCCTTGAGGCCTCTTCCAAAAAAGAGAATTCACCTCTAAAACTGTAAATATCTGGCTGTGTAAGTCATAACTATAGGTGAGGAAGCTACTATTGTTTGGCTAAAAGGATATGAAGTACCTATCAAATTACCTTCTAAATATTTTGGTGTTTATAATCCATAGACGGGCTACTGTGAGTTTCCCTAAAGTCTTATTTTAATAATAGGTGGTCTGCTTATTTTTCTAAGTTCTATCTGAAAAACTTACCTTTTCCTTTTTCTTCTTTCTGAATTCCTTCTTTCAGATACTGACCAAAGGCTAGGCATGTTTTTCCTTGATGTTCTAGGCATTTTTATGCATTCTCTGAAGCTCTGTGCTCTAAACTTACCTCCCACCATATCATTGCTTCCCAAGCTGTATTGTAAAAGAACATAGGCTTTCTTTCTTCCCCTTCTCCATCTCTTTATTCAAGGCAGCAACCAAGATTTATAGTTTGATTGCCCTTTCATTTTACTACCAAACTGTAATAAAATGTTCCTCAAGCTTCTTTCTAAACCTATTCCTAAATTATTTGATTATTAAAGACTCCCTGATTTCTCTGTAATAATTTTATTCATTAACTTACAGAATCTGTGATAGCCTGCACAAGGCCAGGATAAGACTGGGCCCATCAGCACTATCATGGATTGGGAAATGGCTTATTATGCCCCCATCCCTTCCAGAGGATTTAAAGGTAGTTACATTTCACTAGGTTAGAAGGGCTCAAGAGGCCCAAATCCTTTCTAAGAATCTATAAGTAGTGGTTGCTGAAGTAGAGAGATAAATGGAAGAGGAAGAGGATTAGGAGAGGAAAAAGGAACAAGGGAGGAAAACAGGGTATGAATGTGATCAAATAAAAAAACTCTATAGTCATATTTGTCACTAAATATATTTAATAAAAAAAGAAGATCTGGCAAGATCATTCAGTTGATAAACTGTTTGCTGTACAGGATCTTTGTATAAAATCCTGAGTTTGATACTCAGAACCAGAACCAGAGGCTATGAATTTGAAAGAGAACAAGGAGGATTATATATGGAGGGTTTAGAGAGAAAAGAGAAAGGGAAAATTATGTAACTATATTATCATATCAAAAAATGAAACAATAAAAATTAAAAAGCCATACATGATGTTATAAACCTATAATCCCAGCTCTAGGGATACAGAAAGAGGCAAATACCTAGGGATCACTGACAAACCTGTCTAGTCTAATTGGTGAGCTTCAAAAACAATAATGTGTATATCTCATGAAGAACAGTAGCCAAGGATAATCTCTGACCTCCACAAATATGCATCCATATGCACAAACCTATACAAATATACATGTATAAAAACAAAAAGTTAGTACAATAGAAATATTAGTGCCTTTCAATATGTTGACTATTTAATACAAAGAGTTCAAAATCAAGTCTAACCTGAACTTCTCATACTTACATTTCCAGAGGCTTAATAAGAGTCCTTTATGCAGGCAGAACACTACATGATAGCTCAGAGGTTAAGAGCACTGACTTCTGAGATTCTCAGTTCAATTCCAGCAACCATATGGTGGCTCACAACCATCTGGAATGGGATCTGACAGTGTATTCCTATTTTTAAAAATGTATTTAATAAATAAATAAATCTCTTTTTTAATAAAAGAAGTTAATCTGCTGGCTAAAGCGGGAGAAATGGAACAATCTTAATTTGCACGCTTCAAGTCTGCTAATCTGTGTTCTGATTTCAAAATAAGGAAATAAGTCTCTGAATTTCTTAGTATTGTTCTAAATTATGTACAATATATGTACATCTTTTCTGAAGGAAATATCCCTTGGGTTCATGAAAATTTCCAAAAGATTAACATTCACATTAGATTTACAACGTTGGAAATATCTCTGAGGATAATGGTAGAAAGACATTGGAACTATCTATTCTGGGTAAATGGTAAATAATTCTGCCTGCATATATGCTTGAATGCCAGAAAAGGGCATCAGTCTCATTACAGATGGTTGTGAGCCACCATGTGGTTGCTGAGAATTGAACTCAGGACCTTTGGAAGAGCAGCTAGTGTTCTTACCCAAATGAGCCATCTCTTCAGCCCCAGAAGATTAATTTCTAAAGATCATTTATCACATGGTCATGAGAAGTTTTCTTAAATTCCCTTTTCTGATCTCTCACCTATTGTTTTATTATGGTCCTTTAAAAACTGACTAATTTTATAAAAGTTTTAGGTTAAAAGAAAAATAGTAGTGTGTATGTAGTTCTCTATACCCATTTCTTTCTTACATACTTAAAATCTGTCCAAGTATTGATGTTTGACCACAGCGGTATACCTGTTATTGTTGATGAACATAGGTTTATCAGCAAATTCACATCTCACTTTGGAATTGATTCTTGGTTTATGTTCTTTGGATTTTCACAAATGTATGGCATGTGTACACTATAGTATTATAAGATTTGATAACCCTAAACTTCACAGCTAACATTATTCTTCAGAGATTGCTATTCCCTAATCTCTGGCTACCACTTTTAAAAAAATGCCTCAATCTTGGTGGTGGGAGCAGACACCCAGTGGGTCTGCACCCTTGTGGAAACCGTATCCTGAGACATCCTAGAAAGGTCACCGACCTCAGAGCAGGGGACACCATACCCAGAGACATCCTAGAGAAGCCACAGAACCCAGAGCAGACACTGGACTCAGAGCAGCTGGAGCTCAGGATCACAGGATCACAGGATCACAGGATCACAGGATCACAGGATC
>JANHMN010000005.1:4660292-4691106 GCA_030674055.1 Rhabdomys pumilio | reverse complement strand
GCCCTGTTTTGGATTCTAAGAAGAAATTGAGCATCTTTGGATTTACTCCAGTTGTGGTGAGACAGCCACTAGGCAAGAATTGCCTCTTTTCATCTACAGACAAATTACTGTCCAGAAAAGGACACACTTGCAGAATAGTCGACTGATTATATCTGCCTAGACAGAGTAACCAGCCCTTAATAATTCTGCATCACTAGGTCTGTCAGATGATTCTGGGCCAGAAGGCTGAAGATCAGATACTCCAATGTTCTGTAGTATGGGGACTGTCCAGGTGTTCAGCGGTCTCTATAAATTGGCTAAGTTTTAGAAGTCATGCTTTGTGCTTCCCATAATTTCAGTTAACTCAGTCATTCTGGATTTCTGGCGGGGTTGAAAACTTATAATCTCATAGCCAATCCTGGCTATTTACTTTGAGAGAAAAGATTTGAGTGGATGGTTTTCAGCTGACATTCATTCTAAAGTCAACAAAAAAGCCAGGTCCAGAACTAAGTGTTTTAGTTAGGAGAGATGACAGAGGTTCTGGTTAGTCAACAAAATGATGGACTGGGTATTAGGACTATCTTGTATGTACCTCACTGGTACAAATTGGTATAATTATGTTCTAATTGTATATTGAGAAAAAAGTTTTATTTTAACAGGAAGGGTGATATGTAGGGGGAGCTAAGGTGGGAGGAGTGCAGAGAGGAAGAGAAGGAGTAAGGAGAGGAGGAGAAGAAGGACAAGAGAAGCTAGGTGATGAGAGAGAGAAAGAGGGGGGGCGTGGAGGCAGATGTTCACGTGTCTCCACCAGTCAAAGATAGTTTATATATCTAGGTTGGGTATTGGGTTACACTTCTGATTGAGCATTACCAAACTTATAAAGCCTTTGATTAACATTTTTAAAAATTGTATAAAGGCAAAAAGGAAAAGGAGGCATGGGATAGGGGTTTTCTAGGGAGGGGAAATGGGGAAAGGGGGTTGCATCTGAAATGTAAATAAAAGATCCAATAAAAAATAAATAAATAAAATGCATCCATAGTTTTGGCATGATGTTATATAAAATTATAAAGTTTATAAGATATCAAATCCAGTCCTTTCACTTACCACTGTGCACTTAGGTTTTATTCTATGTTTTTTTGTGGCTTGATAGCTCATTTTCTTTTAATAGTATACTAATTATGCAAAGTAAGGCATCTCATTATAACATTTTCATCCATGTATATACTGGACCTTCATTATATTCACCCATTCTATCACTCCTTCTTATCTCATTCATTTGCTCTTCCCCTTCTACATTCCTAGACTGTCATGGTGACCTCAACACTGTGAAGTGTCCCCAGATGGACACCTTACCTTAGCATGTCAGCATAGTTCACACTGCACATACATATGAACAGGAAAGCAGCTGGACTTTGGGAGCAGATACAAGTTGGTAACTGTTACTAGTGTAAGCCACCCACAAATGGCCTCATGCCAGGTGCCACCTCTTTACGGCAGGCACTTCCTGCAGATGTCTCTTCTGCCCTAGAGTGTAGGATATGCTCAAATCAAAGATGTCCGATTGACTGACTCAAAGCAGTCCCCACTTCTCAGAAATTCCTATTTTTTTTCTTTTTCTTTGATGTCTTCATGGGACTGGCTCATTTCATTTAAAATGATACTTTCCAGTTCCAACCATTTTTCCCCTGTAAAAAACAAAATTTCATTCTTTGTGGTTGAGTAAAGTTCCTCTGTGTAAATATACTCTATTTTCTTTGTCTATTCTTCCATTGATTCTCAATTAATCTAATTCTCTTATTTGGCTCATTTCTTTTTAGTACTGAATAATAGCACATTATCTGAATATACTATTCATGCACCTACTGAAAGATACATTGATTGTTTTCAAAATTACATCTTTAAGCAAAAGTACTAAAAATATTTGTTTGGGTGTTGTGATTTTTCCCACCTATAGACACTCATTTTCACTTTGGTTGGATCAATGAATGTCTGTAAGAAAAAAATCACACACACATATACACACACACACACTCATACACACAGACACACTTTGAATTTTTTCACTGGCTACCACAGTAACAGCAATCATTAACTTTAAAACAATCAAGCTTTTCAAGTAGTAGTTCTCTATAAGATTATCTTTGTCTTATTGTAGTGTCCTTGTATTCATAAAATAAGGAGTTGAATATCTGTGCATGTGTGTGTGTGTAGTGTGTGTATGTGTTATTATGGATTCTATGTTCTGCTCCACTGATCTGTTTGTATCATTTTTAAATATCCCATTATCTGAATAACTCTAACTTTATTGTAAGCCTTGAAGTTGGATAGAATCACTTTTTTGAATATATTATTTATTTTTATATATACTGTATTATAATTTATTACATTATTCTGGAGTTTTAGTCTTTCCATAACAACTGTTAATTCAGTACTTTGAAAGGCAAAAAGAGCACTCATTCAAACTTTGCTTGAGACCATTTTGAACATATAATATTAGGAAGAACTAACATGTTGATGATATTAAGTCTTCCTATGCATGAACATGGCACATAGACATGTACTGAATGTCTCACTGTATTTTTAAATATCTCATACTGAACTTGTATGAATTATATTAAATATGTGCATAATGTGAGCTTCTATGTGTTCAATGTGTTTTAGTGTCAAGTTTTATTTTTACATTATTGCTATATATGGAAGTGGTTGAATGTTTATACAAACACTATGTTCTACAACCCCTTAGTTATGAGCATTTTGTTAATTCTTTTAGATTGTCTAAATAGACAATCAGACCTCTGCAAAGGAAGACAGTTATTATTTCCTTTCCACTCTTATAGATTTATTTCCTTTTTTCATTTCATTGTATTTTCCAAGACTTTTAGCAGAATATTCAAAAGAGAAGGAAAAAAATCACACTACCGAGTTCTGTTGCCAGCATGAGGTACAACCTTAGTAATTTCTGAAACACAGCTTCTGTGTGCTGACTTTCAGGAAACAGTTTCTTAAACATTTAACCTCGATGATGCTTGTCTCTTCTTAATCACTGCTAATTTCCCAGCTCCAGGTGATCAGCATCAATTGTCCTAGTAAAACAAAGGTTGTACTTTAGTGGTTCTGGTAGTTTGTTAGTCAGAGCTGATTCTTCAGTGCCAGCTGACCAAACAAAACAGATGCTTCACACAAAAGGCCCCTTAGGAGTCTGTACTTCCCTCTAAAGCTTCAGAAGCCAGGCCTCTATTGTCTGCCCTGTTCTCAACATTCTTCTCTTAAAACCCTTAAGTTAAAGGAGTTCCTTCCTTTTCATTCTTAGTTTGTTGAGGTTAAGCCTAAATGGTTGTTAATTTTTTTCATTTTTCTATATCTGCTGATATGACTGTTTAGTTTTTCTTTACCAATGGATAGGAAATCACTTTCTTGAGGGGGTGACTAGGAGTGGGGCAGTGAGTTGGATGTAAAGTAAAGAAGTAAAAAAAAAAATTAAATTTAAAAATGTATTAGCTAAACAATAAGAAAGAGCAACTACCTGGTGATGTTATTCTCAAACATTTATTGAATAATACATGTAAAAGACAGCATTTTGTGCCTGGCATTTAATAGGAGTACAGTCACTAATAGGTTTTCCCCTGTGGAAAGGTAGAAAGCACTGATGCCTTGGATTATCAATTAACTTGTAGCAAAATTCTGTACCCACTGCCAGGAAAGCATTCTGGCACATGGGAAGAGTCACCATCATGATGATATCCTCGTCTTCTGGTCTTTCCTACCTAATCAAAGAGTCAGGTACATGGTGTATATTATATCCAAAGCAACAATTACCAAAGCATCACTAACCTCAGACAGCACATGTCTCAAAAGTTCTATTTACAAAAATATGAAGGTCATTTCTTTAGCATTAATTACTCCTCTGACTACATCATTACACAGTTTTCTTATTCTTAGCTGTGTCAGATCCTGCCAAGATCATCAGACATCAGATGACTAATGGACTTGACCCCAAAATCTGTGAAATATCACAACTAGAATGGAGAAGCAAAATGTTCATGGCCTAGAGACCATCAATGTTTAATTCATCCCAGAGGAGTGTCTGGAGGGATTCAGATGCAGGGCAGTGACTCAGAGAAGCTTTCAAGAATGTTGGCCAAGAAAATGACAGATTATAATAGGAGCATCATTAACAATAAATCACACCCATATTTTGAGAACTGGGATGACAAGAGATAAATATTTTTCCAGGCTGGATGGCATGGCGATTTGAGACATGTTCACTAAAATATTACAATTCATTTATTCTATCTTTGCTACCCCAATATAGGTGTATGAAATAGTATAGGATGTGTCCACAGCTCCATCCACAACTCCAGCACTCTGAGGATGAATTCTGTCTTCCGAGAGTATCATAGGAATAAATAGCCCAGCCCCCAAGAGCACCTGTCAGAAGGCCTCATTCATGTGAGTGTGAGTTCAAGACTAAATTGTCATCACTGGTCATTGTTGCTGCTTTCCAGACAATTGTACGAGGTCTCCTATTTTACTTTTTAGAAACTAATGCATGCATGTAATTCTTCCTTCAAAAAGTTATGTGGCAAAGGAAAATTGAAGTTCCCTGGGAAATACCCCAACAAAACTATGATGGCAAAGTAAATTCCCACTGTATGTAACTAACATCCATTGCTGGCTTTCTTGGCGTTAGGCCACTCCTTAACAGAGCTGACTCCATATTGTAATAGGAAAGAAAACAAGTCTGGATAAGTCCAGAAAACAAGTTTGGACTTGTTTTAAAGTATTATGATAACCAAAGTCCACCTGCAATGAAGTCATAGCCCACAGATAACCAGACACATCTGGTTATCTGCCATGTATATCAGAAGCAACCCCAATTCAATCATAAAAGAGGAGCCCTTGGCCGGAGCACTGATAGCCATGGTTACCTAGCGTCATCCTCCATTCAGGCCTTCTCTGCACCGGACCATCAAAGCAGCAGCTGAGAGACAGCAGCCTTTGAGGTCAAGTACTCTATCACACTGGTAGCCATGACTGGCTAGCATGGTCCTCCTCCATTCAGGCCTCCTCTACACCCAAGAGACCGAGCACTCTGCAGCATGGATCATCAAAGCAGCAGCCGACAGACTGAGCACTCTGCACCTGATCATCAGAGACAGCTGAGAGACTGAAGCCTCCA
Organism: Rhabdomys pumilio; assembly: GCA_030674055.1. NCBI lineage: Eukaryota > Metazoa > Chordata > Mammalia > Rodentia > Muridae > Rhabdomys > Rhabdomys pumilio. Next base: position 4,685,948 of record JANHMN010000005.1, on the reverse strand, counting down.
ACTTCATGTGATCAAACACTCTCCAGACCTGAGCTGCTGGAAGCCACAGAACACCCTTATCTTTGTGGTCAAGCACCCTCCAAACCTGAACTGTTGGAAATTGCAGTCATAAGGACTCAGGTCATATAACTCATGAATAATAATGTACTTAATGCTCTGTTTATTTCCTTGGTAATTAGCAACTTATTATTTGTGTTAACTGTACTGATATTGATAGAGTCAATGCATAGGAAATGTGGCAATACCTCATTGTTACAATAGCTTTGGCATTGGTGATAATATATTGTTTGCTGTGCATTATTAAAGAGCAATTAAGTATCAAACCTCTGTCTCTGGCATACTCTCTCCCCTCTCGGGGAACTGACCATCTCACAGTCAATCCTGTATACGATTCCTGAGTGGAGAGGACCCGTCGCTCCTCTCCCCATAGGGACCCTAAACCTTTATCACAACCTGCTCATGACAGATAACATACTGGGATCGAGATAGCCACCATATTGAGACAGGGCCAATCACTGGCCCTGGAGCTGACCAGTACAGCTAGACAGGCCGGCCAGTACCCACTTCTTCTCTTTGCCTCCCCTATGTCAAAATTAAAGGCACATGTCAACATATCACATTTGGCGTTTTAGTGTGTGATGTATATCTCAACTTTGGTCCTTGTCTCAGGGATAGTATTGCTGTGATGAAATACTGTTAGCAATGCAACTTGAGGGAAGAAAGGATTTATTTGACTTATACTTTCACTGCACTGTTCAACATCAAAGGACTTCAGGACAGGAACTCAAACAGGGCAGGAACCTAGAGGCAGGGGGTGATAAACAGACCATGAAGGAGTACTACTTACTGGCCTACTTCCATGGCTTGTTCAGCCTGCTTTCTTACCGAACTCAGGACCAATAGCCCAGGGTAGTGCTACACACAATGAGCTGGGTTCTCCCACATCAATCATCAATCAAGAAAATTCACCAAAGACTTGCCCACAGGTCAATGTGGTGGGAACATTTTCTCACTTGGAATTCCCTGTTCCCAAATGACTCTGCCTTGTGTCAAGTTGACATAAAACAAGCCAGTACAATTGGTCCCTTGTCAACTTGACATACAAGCATGTCATTGTTAAGCCACAAACTTTGTTTTCTCATTCAACCCAAGATCTCACATTAAAAACATAAATAACTTTAAAAAGTGTTACAGTCTTCACAAATTCAAACACTCTAAAAGTTCTGTCCCTTTAAAATACCTAGTCTCTGAAATTCCAAAATATCTTTTAAAAATTCAAGATATCTCAGTTGTAGGCTTCTATAAAAATAAAGATTAAATACTTCAAGAGGGAAGAACCAGACACACTTATAATCTTATGAAAGCAAAATTCCCACTTGCAACAGTGTAAAGAACACATTATACAATGTCTGGGATCCACTCACCATCTCCTGGGCTTCTCCAGGGACTTGGGTCACTTCTCCAGTTCCACCCCTTTGCAGCACACATAGCTTGTCTTCTAAGCTCTGGCTGGCTCCACTCCACTGATGCTGCTGTTCTTGGTGGTCGTCCCATGGTACTGGCATCTCCAAAAATGCTGTGGTCTACCTTGAGACAGAGCTACGCTTTCACCAATATACTCTCCTGGACTCTCTTCATGGTGCCAAGCTTCAACTTCTCTGCATGACCCCTTCAGTTCTAGTCCTTTAGATGCTACTGAAAATGCACTTTCAAAATGGCCTCTCCTGACCTCTCTGACCCTTTCATGCCTTCAAAACCAGTGTCACCTGAGTGTCTCTTAAACTACCAAGTTCAGCTGTCAGTATGAGGTACAACCTTAGCCATTTTTGGAACACAGCTTCTGTGTGCTGACTTTCAGGAAACAGTTTCTTAAACATTTAACCTCGATGATGCTTGTCTCTTCTTAATCACTGCTAATTTCCCAGCTCCAGGTGATCAGCATCAATTGTCCTAGTAAAACAAAGGTTGTACTTTAGTGGTTCTGGTAGTTTGTTAGTCAGAGCTGATTCTTCAGTGCCAGCTGACCAAACAAAACAGATGCTTCACACAAAAGGCCCCCTGTCTTTGCTCCCCTCTAAAACTTCACAAGTCAAGCCTCCATCATCTGCACTCTTAATATTCAATGGATTTTCTAGCCCAAAGTTCCAAAGTCCTTCCACAATCCTTCCCAAAATAACATGGTCAGCTATGTCACAGCAATGCCCCACTAGCATGATACCAACTTGTATCTTGCTTAGGGTTACTATTGCTGTGATGAAACAGCACAACCAAAATCAACTTAGAGAGGAAAGGGTTTATTTGGATTACACTTCCATATCATAGTCTCTTGGGAGCTGACTTTAAGCAAAAATCGGCTAGAAAGCAGCTATCAACTTTGCAGCCATCTGGAATCATATACCCTGATGAGAGACTTGCTTTTCAATAGCTTACAATAGCTGAAGCACACTCTGATAAATATCTTGTTTATCCCACATAGCTTGTTTTGCTGTTTAGTGCCCCCAGCTGCAAGGAGCACGTGGTATCCATGCCTACAAAGCATGCGGTGCATGTGCTATCCACATGCTATCCATGCTATCCATGCTATCCACGCCTGTAAGGCACGTGGTATCCATGCCCTACAAGGCACGTGCCAAAAGCGTATAAATACCCAAGAGGTCCTTGTAATAGGGTCAATGTTGGGGAATGTGAGTCAAGAGAGAATATGAGTCAAGGGGAATTTGAGTCAGGGAGAATATGAGTCAAGAGAGACAATAAAGGAGACTTGAGACTTGACTCCAAAACCTCTGTCTTGAACTCCATTCTTCGCGACCCTGACCCGTGAACCAGAGCAGCAGTGCAGGCTAGGACATTTTGGCCCCCAAGCCAGGCAGAGTACGGGACTCAACAATAGTCTATCAATGAAGGAAGTAGAACAGGAACTCCAACTAGGAAGGAACCTGAAGGCAGGAGCTGATGCAAAAGCCATAGATAGGAGTTGGTTACTAGACTGCTTCCTGTGGCTTGCTCAGCCTGCTTTCTTATAGAATCCAAGACCACCTTCCCAGAGGTGGCATCACCTACAACAGGCTGGGCCCTCCCCCATCAATCATTAATTAATTAATTAATTAATTAATTAATGCTCTGCAGACATTTCTACAGTCTGGTATTATGGAGGCATTTTTCTCAATTGAAGTTCCCTCCTCAGTGATGATTTTAGCTTGTGTCAACATATAAAAACTAGCCAGCATGCCTCATGCTTATGTCACAGGCAGTTTATCGACCAGGCCATCTATCCACCATGCATATAGGCTTTGTTTTTTATTTTTATTTTTGGAGTAATCAGATTCAACTGAGGGGAGATCAGGCTGAATCTATAATTTTAATAATAATGAGCATTAAAACTATAAAAATTTCATATCCCCCTCTCATTCATTCACCTGGAAATTTCATGGTTTTGGGTTTCTTTACAGCTAAATAATATTTCATTGTATATATGTGGCAAGTGGTAACTGGGGAGAAGGGAGAGAGGTCAAAAGACAAATAACACTATAGATGCATAGGAAAGCCTTAAAGAATTATTATTTTATATTTAATGTGTGTGTGTGTGTGTGTGTGTGTGTGTGTGTGTGTGTGTGTGATGTTGCTTGAAATTATATTGCTTCCCACAAGAATAGATATGTATCTATCAAAAACCCAGAAACAGATGTGAGAAACCTCCCTTAAAGTTGTTGGTCAGGGAAGTTCAAGAGACTCTCAAAACATTATAGGCTATTGTGGTTTCCCACAGTTGCCTTCCAGAGGTTGAAGGTTAAGTACTTATTGTTGAAGACATCACACATTTCAGACACATGTCTCCAAAGATTCAAGTCTAACTTTCAAAGTACCACAGGTGCTGTGCAAGCTGCCAAAGTTAAAAAACAATCAATAGATCTATGGTGATCGATCTGTGGTGCCTATGAATCATAGCAAATGATCGTCACTAAAAATAAGTCACAAAATGCAATACTCTCAGTCACATCTTTTGCTTTTTGTTTTGTTTTATTGGATATTTTATTTATTTACATTTCAGATGTTATCCTGTTTCCCCATCACCCCCCAAAACCCTTATATTGTCCCCCATCCTGCTACTTCTAGGAGGATGTGCCCCCATCCTTCCACCCACTCTCCATTCCCTGCCCTCGAATTCCCCCACACTGGGCATCCAGCCTTCATGGGACCAAGAAACACCTCTCCTGCCAATGTCTGACAAGGCCATCCTCCACTATGTATACAGACTGGAGGTTTAGATCCTGGGAGCTCTGGTTGGTTGGTATTGTTGCTCTTCCCATGGGATATCAAGCCCCTTCAGCTCCTTCAGTCTTCTCTCTACCTCCTCCATTGGGGACCCCATAATCAGTTCAATGGTTAGCTACAAGCATCTGCCTCTGGTAGAGCCTTTCGGGAGGAGACAGGTATATCACGCTCCAGTTAGCATGCATTTCCTGGCATTCACAACCATGCCTGCATATGATGACTGCACATGGGCTGGACCCCCAGGCAGGGCAGTCTCCAGACTGCCCCTCCTCTAGTCTCTGCTCCACACTTTGTCTCCTTACTTGCTCCCGTGAGTATTTTGTTACTCCTTCTAAGAAGGACCGAAACACACACACTTTGGTCTTCCTTCTTCTTGAGCTTCATGGGATCTTGAAAGAGTTAAAAATTTTTAAACCTTCCACAGATGGAGGCAAGAGTGCAGATCAGCTTGTTCTGTGCTCTGGGTCCTAGGAAACTAGCTGTCCACAAGACAAAATAGACAAGATAGGAGTTCAGAGCTGGGAGTTCAGGTCAGTGTGACCATGCACTCTGGATACCAGGAACTGAACTGACCACAAGATAAATTGAATAGGGTTTGATTCTTGCAAGAAGAAAGGCTTGTATGAGTTATTTCCCCACGACCATTTCTTGAACTTGTCATGGAAGCTGAACACTGGACAGGTACTTTCTATAGATACTTAATCATGATTCCCCCCCTCATCACCCCCCCGGGTTGCCGTTTTCCCCTTTAAAAGCTCTACCTCTTCTCTGAGTAGGGGTGGTACTTCATTGCTTGCCTCTGCATAGGACAGGCTAGAAGTGCAACCTCAATGTGTTGAAATCAAATATACCTCTTGCTGTTACATCAAGTTTGGTGTCTTGTGAGTTACTGGAGTGGCCGTGAATTCACGAGAAGAGGGAGGGAGTCCCTCCCTTTTTGTCGAGACTTACAGTCTGTTAGTTGTATCTTTGGTTATTGTGAGCTTTGGGGCTAATATCTACTTATCAGCGAGTGTATACCATGTGTGTTCTTTTGTGATTGGGTTAACTCACTCAGGATGATACCTTCTAGTTCCATCCATTTGCCTAAGAATTTCTAAAATTCATTGTTTTTAATAACTGAGTAGTACTCCATTGTGTAAATGTACCACGTTTTCTGTATTCATTCCTCTGTTGAAGGACATTTGGGTTCTTTCCAGCTTCTGGCTATTATAAATAAAACTGTTATGAACATAGTCGAGCCTATGCCCTTGTTATATGTTGGAGCACCTTCTGGGTATATGCCCAGGATGGTAAAGCTGGGTCCTCAGGTAATACTATGTCTAATTTTCTGAGGAACCACCAGGCCAGACTGATTTCCAGAGTAGTAGTACCAGCTTGCAATCCCAACAAAAATGAAGGAGTGTTCCTCTTTCTCCACATCCTCACCAGCATCTGCTATCACCTAAGTTTTTTATTTCAGCCATTCTGAATGATGTGATGTGGAATCACAGGGTTGTTTTGATTTGCATTTCCCTGATGACTAAGGATGTTGAACATTTTTTAGGTGCTTTTCAACCATTCTATTTTCCTCAGTTGAGAATTTTTTGTTGAGCTCTGTACCCCATTTTTAATAGGGTTATTTGATTGTCTGGAGTCAAATTTCTTGTGTTCTTTTTACACATTAGATATTAGCCCTCTATCCGATGTAGGATTGATAAAGATCTTTCCCCAATCTGTTTGTTGCCATTTTGTCCTATTGACAGTGTCCTTTGCCTTACAGAAGCTTTGCAATTTTTTGAGGTCTCATTTTTCAATTCTTAATTTTAGAGCATAAGCCACTGGTGTTCTGTTCAGGAACTTTTCACCTGTGCCCATGTGATCAAGACTCTTCCCCACTTTCTCTCCTATTATTTCAGTGTATCTGGTTTTATGTGGAGGTCCTTGATCCACTTGGACTTGAGCTTTGTACAAGGAGATAAGAATGGATTGATTTGCATTCTTCTACCTGTTAACCTCCAGCTGAATTAGCACCATTTGTTGAAAATGCTGTCTTTTTTCCACTGGATAATTTTAGCACCTTTGTCAAAGATCAAGTGTGTGGGTTAATTTCTGGGTCTCCAATTCTATTTCATTGATCTTCTTACCTATCTCTGTATCAATACCATGTAGTTTTTATCACTATTGCTCTGTAGTACAGCTTGAGGTCAGGGATGGTGATTCCTGCAGAAGTTCTTTTATTGTTGAGAATAGTATTTGCTCTCCTGGGTTTTTTGTTATTGCAAATGAATTTGAGAATTTCTCTTTCTAACTCTGTGAAGAACTGAGTTGGAATTTTAATGGAGATTGCATTGAATCTGTAGATTGCTTTCAGCAAGGTGGCCATTTTTACTATATTAATTCTGCTAATCTATGAGCATGGGAGATCTTTCCGTTTTCTGAGATCTTCAAGTCCTTTCTTCAGAGACTTGAAGTTTTTGTCATACAGATCTTTCACTCGCTTGGTTAGATTCACACCAAAATATTTTATATTATTTGTGACTATTGTGAAGGGGGTCATTTCCCTAATTTCTTTCTCCGACTGTTCATCTTTTGAAAAGAGGAAACCTATTGAATTGTTTAAATTAATTTTATATCCAGCCACTTTGCTAAAGTTCTTTATCAGTTTTAGGAGTTCTCTGGTGGAAGTTTTGGGGTCACTTAAGTACACTATCATATCATCTGCAAATAGTGAAATTTTTACTTCTTCCTTCTCAATTTGGATCCCTTTGACCTCCTTTTGTTTTCTAATTGCTCTGGCTAAGACTTCGAGTACTATATTGAATAGGTAGGGAGAGAGTGGACAGTCTTGTCTAGTCCCTGATTTTAGTGGGATTGTTTCAAGTTTCTCTCCATTTAGTTTGATATTGGCTACTGGCTTGCTGTATATTGCTTTTACTATGTTTAGGGATGGGCCTTGAATTTCTGATCTTTCCAAGACTTTTACCATGAAGGGGTGTTGAATTTTGTCAAATACCTTCTCAGCATCTAGTGAGATGATCATGTGTTTTTTTCTTTGAGTTTGTTTATATAATGGATTACATTGATGAATTTCCATATGCTGAACTATCCCTCCATTCCTGGGATAAAGCCTACTTGGACATGATGGATGATTGTTTTGATGTGTTCTTGGATTCTGTTTCAAAATCACATCTTAATGGTAGGCAACAGCTCTCTAATTGGACTTAAGGTCTGCTCAACAGAAAGGAAATCATTAGTAGTACTAAAAATCTAGCCAAGTACTGCTGCTTGGAGGAATTATTATCTTAGAGGAATATCTAGCACTGCTACTTTACTAAATCAACATAACTCCTAATTGCATTCTGAAATTTATCCTTATACCACAGATAAGTGGAGCTTCCACCATGACGAAGACCATTATAAAAATAGAGGTAGTCAAAATGCAATGAACAACTGATCACAAGGTTCCCGGCTATAGTAGAAACACTTTTAGCACTTAATGCTCTCAGAATGTTGTGGAAGTGAAAGAAAAAATTATAAGAGCCAGAAGAAGACCAGGAAGTCTGCTATGAGACTGTGTCTCCCTGAAATGGCATGGATACCTCAACAATATGACTTCCTAAAGAAGATCCAAAAAGTGATAACACCAATAAGCATGCTATATGGGAGAAGAAAATCTCTCTTAGGAGTTCTGAGAAGGAGAAAATTAGACTTCCCCAGAGATGAGCCCGCTAATTATCAGTTATCCAATGCCAAGTGTTCAGTCCTGAAAATACATACAAACAAGGCTGAACAGATTGAAAAGTCTCTCTCTCTCTCTCTCTCTCTCTCTCTCTCTCTCTCATACACACACACACACACACACACACACACACACACACACACACACAGTTAAAATGAAGTTACCCTATAACAAAGAAACTTAAGACACTGGAGATAAATAAAATTTTAAAATCCCACTGCCAGAACTTAGTTATTTCTCTTGGAGCTGTTAGCCACGGAAGTATCATAGACTCCTACAAACAGTACATGTTATAGATAATGCTCTTGGTTACTCTCAAGAACCAAGACTCTATCACTGAAGACCTAACAAACTTGGATCATAAAAAATGTAATAATGAAGCTGATAAGTGACCTGGAAGCCTCAGGTCTACTTGCTAGCTTTCATAGTAAAGGAAGATGCTGTGCACACTGCTGGAGGAAAAAAAAAATCAGCAGTCTACCCAGCTATGAACCCTCAGAGCTACAGGAATGGCAGATGGAAGAATAGCGAAGTAGGTAACTCTTGAATGAGGGAGAGAGAGTGAGTGTGATCAAAACACATTGTATAAAATTCTCAAATAGCTACATAGTTATTAAAGAAAACTGAAACAAACTAGAATTGTCAAAGTAGTTGAAGAAATTCAAGCATTAATATAGGAGGAAAAGAAGAATGGTGCAGTGTAATAAACATCAAAGAATGAAAACATTTCCAGAGACAATGTAGTCAGCTCTGTCCATCACTTGAGAAATCAAGCAATACAAGGGTTGAAAATTATTCCTTGGATTTAAACACCTTAGCCTACAGATAATCTTGTCAAGGACAGTTTCAGTACAGTGGCATGATCATGACAATGTGCTGAAAGGAGAATAAGGTGTGAGGAAGTCCAGACAGTAAGTGAAGTGACATGTATGAGAGAGAGTGGATGTTATACAACCAGAAGGTCGCAGATAGAACAATTACAGAAAATGCTTGTAAACCTAATAAAGCAGCTTATAGAAAGAATTGCAAAGTACAACCAATAAGGATGTATTAGAGGCATGCATAGTACATTTACCATCGGTGTAATACACCTAGCAATGGAATAAACAAAGAAAACCAGTCATCTCCATACACATAGGACCTTACTAGGTTTTTTAAAAAGGTAAAAAAAATCTCCTCATATCTTAATAATTTTGGTTTGCTATAAAAATCTCACATATTAAGTAGCTTATAAACAGTAAATTTGTTTCTTCCTGAAAAAAATACATATTTGAAAGAGGAAACTCCAATATATGAATATCTGTACAGTAGAATTCACACAAGGGATCTTTTCCTGCCATCTTTTCATTGAGCATTCTTATCTTCACAGCGTAAAAAGAAACTAAGCTTTTCTGAGCTTCTTTTTTTTATTGGGTATTATATTTACATTTTAGATTTTATCCCCTTACCCAACCTCTCCCCACTGAGCTTCTTTATAAGGGCACAAGTGAGCGACACCATTGTGACCAAATTGCTTTCCTAATAGTCAGTCTCTTAATATAATTACACTGTGAGGTGGAATTTCAGCGTGTGAAATGAGGAATGGAGTAAAATGTGAAATATAGAACATTTTGTGAAAATAATTCTCAAGACACTTAAAATATAATGGGGCTTCATCACCTTAATAAAAATGCATCTATCAAGAACCTACAGATTTTATCATACATAATGATGAGAAGCAATGGATTTTCTTCTAAGATCAAGAACAAGACAAATATGGTTACTCTCCATACTTCTATCCCACATTGGATGACGATTGCATCCAGAAAGGAGTAGAAGAAATAAAACAACCTTTGTTTGAACATAAAAGGATTTTACATACAGAAAACTGAAAAGGAATCAACATAAAAAACTATTAGAGATAATAAATGGCCTTAGTAATTTTGTAGAGTAAAATATCAATATACCAAAATCAATTGTGTTTCTCTACATGAGCAATGAACAATGTGAAAATGAAATTAAGAAATTCCATTGCTAAATAGTATAAAGAAGAATAAAATACTTAGGAATAAATCTAACAAAAGGAGTTCAGAACATGTACTGAGAAAACTGAAGTGCATTGTGAAAAGAAATTAAAGAACTAAAGAAATGGAAAGATCGTTCACAGTCAATGACTAGAGGGCTTAATATTGTTATGATGACAATATGTCCAAATTGGTTTTTCATGTTTTGCCAAATGTAATCCCATATATTTTTGATGCTATCATAAACAATACTGCTTTTTTTTTTGCTCCAATTTGGTTCATCTTTACTTCTGCAGAGTGTTGTCACGAATCTTTGCACATGTATCTTGCATCTGTTAAATTCACATATTAGTTCTAAGATCATTTACATAGATTCCATTCCTACAAAAATATGGGAAAATAAAGATTCTAATTTCCATTTTTATATCTAGTTACCTTTAATTTCTCTTACTTTCTTTATTACATGAGTGAAAACCTCCACTTTACTATTTAGAGATTTAGCAAACCATTTAATTAGTTGCTTCTTATGCATGTACTAAGGTAATAACTTTTCATTGATATCTCATTAGCATGACAGGTCCCATTGACTGTTCTTCGGATATTAGACTAATTCTGGAATTTCAACTTGTCTCAATATATTACTATCTTATATAATCTTTGTCCAAATTTGCTGAGATATAACTGAAATTTGCATTTTTACTTCCAACTGATAGACAATATTTAATTTCATTTGCGATACCTGTTAGGTTTTGTTATTGGGACAATTTTGGCATCATTTAAATACATTGGAAACTGTTTAGTCCCTCTTCAATGTTTTTTCAAAGAGTTCACGCAGATTATGATTATATATTTTCCACACATTTAGTAGGCTGAGCCTGGCACATAAAACTTGTAATCTCAGTACTTAAAAAGATGAGGCAGGATGGTCATGAGTTTGTGATCTGGAGTATATCACATTAACCTACATATTTGAAAAAGTAGGAAAAGGAGAAAAGAAGAAAGAAAGGAAAATCAAAGTGGAAGTGAGGGAGAGAGAGGGTAGGAACAGCCACAGTAACCAAGTTTCTTCTAACACAACCCACATCTAAATGGTTGTACCACCTTCTAAAGGTTTCACAGACTGATAACCAAGTCTTTAGCAAGTAGCCTCTCAGGGACATTTTATATCTATTTTTTCTTCCTTGTTAATTTTGTTCTTGTAGTGTGGTGCTAAAGATTATGCAAATACTATGCTACTAAATTACACCTCCAGCTCAAGCATTTTGTTTCTAAATCTTAACAATTATTAACTCTAAACTCCATTTGGGACTGAGAAAATGACTCAGCAGATAGAAATAGTGGGCATACAAGCCTGAGAACTTCAGTTCAATCCCCAGATCACAAAATAGAAGAAAAGGAAACCTCCCCTCATTTTGTTCAGACTTCCGTATGTCAGCACATATTGAATATCCACATACACACACGCACACACACACACACACACACACACACACACACTCACACATAGGCACACATACACAATAATAAGAACAATAAAAACATAGAAGAAAATTCCATCATTTAATATATATTGTGTTGTTCACATTATCTATAGTTTTTTAAAGAAGTCATTGTATTTTGAGACACTATAGAACTTTGTTCTTATAAAAATGCATTAATGTCATTGCTAAAATATTTTAATAATAGTCTTATTATCCTTTTATCTAAAGCATCTGAATGTTTGTCACTTTTGTCATTCCTAACTGATCATTTTTCTTTTGACCCATCAGCTTGCTAGAATCTTATCTATTTTACCAACCTCAAAGAACCGTTCCAGTTTTTTTTTGTTACTTTCTGTTCAGTTTAAAAATTATTCTTTTTTATTTCCCAAATTTTGCATTCAGCCTTTATTGTTCTGATTTTTCTGCTTGATTTTTGTTTTTGCTAAATTCTCTTAGTCTACTTTTTCAATATTGGGACTAATTTAATTCACAATGACTTTTTCTAATGCAGACCTTTAAAAGCTTATACATTTATGTATAGGTACTATTATAATTTTATCTAAAAATCTTTGTTGTAATATGCATATCAGCTTCATGTGCCCCATAATTCCTCCTCTGTTTGATCTCATAACCCATCAGCTATTTAGAAGTATATTATTAACTTGTACATTGCTGAAGATTTTTTTAAATTGTATTTCCATCAAAGATTTCTAATTTAGTTCTGTTCTTGTCAGACAACATAATTTATATGGTTAAAACTCATAACCTAATATAGATGATTTACCTTGTTAAGTATTCTGTGTACACTGAAAAAGAATCTGTATGTTGTTGTCATGGAGTGTAATGCTTTATATATGTCAATTAGGTTAGAGATTGAATGAGAGTGCTATTCAAACCCCAATAATCGAAGTGATTTTCTGTCTACTGGCTTTGTCAGTTATTGACAGAGGAGTGTTGAAATATATAACTATGAATTGTGTAATTTCTCTTTAAAATCTGTTTTTCTTGCTTGAGTTTTGACACTGTTACTAGGCTCATACTTAGCATTCTTATGTCCTCTTAGTGACTATGCCCCTTTTTTATCATCATGAAATTAGGTTCTTTATTGGATATAATATCATGTTTTATGAAATCTTTGACAAATGTTAATAAGTAGAGCTCACAGAAGTCTGAGAGATCCATGGATACTGTGAAGAGTAATTTGACAGGAGAAAATGAGTTTGCAGAGCCCACAGTAGCTTTAAAGCATACATTGACTGGTCTGAGGCCCCTGGCACATATGTAGCAGAGGACTGCCTTATCTGGCCTCAGTGGGAGAGAATGTACCTAATCCTGTGGAGACTTGATGCCCCAGGGAAGGGGAATGCTGTCAGGGGGGAGCACCTTCTCAAAGGCAAAAGGGCGGGTGATGAGATGAAAATGCTGTGATGGGGGACTGAGAAGGGGGTAACATTTGGACTGTAAATAAATAAAATAATTAATTAAATAGTTGGACTCACAAAACTGGAAAGAAAGATGATGGCACAAAGGCCTATTTGTGGAGAATGATGAATCTATATCCCTTGCTGCTGCATCTCAGCCAGCAGGCTGTAAGTACAAAGGTCATGCAGATGACCCACATGGCTACTTGCCTTGATGACAGGGAGATGTGTAGTAGCCCCAGCACTACCTGCAGGCTATAGATGCCTTGCCTAGGTGCAATCACCTTGACTCTGGGCAACAGTATGATATCAGAGATTGAGTCTCAGTAGTAGTTCAGTATTTATGGTGCTTCAGAAACCGGAAATCTTGAACCAGACCAATGACTCATTGAAATTAATATTTGTATGTCATGTTATTTGGGCAAAAAATATACTATGTAACACATTGTAGTTTCCAATGCCACTACTATGAATGAATATGTGATGAAGAGATGGGAAAGATGAAGGAACCAAGTGGAGCAGTGAGTACTTGATGGAGAGAGGTGGAACTAGAGACTTGAAGAGAAAGCTGTAGTGGATGTGGACAGAAAAATATGTCCTTGCTGAGTAAGGCCAACAGGGTATTGTGTAGCAGCCTGGAGCTTGCACAGACTCAGCCTCCCAGCATGCTGCCCAGCTGTATAATCACTTTTGTTCTGAGAAACAACAGAATGTTTGAAATGCAATATAGTTCAATTTCTGGACTGGACATTCTTGAAAGAACCTTATGGTCTGTGCTGCTCCTAAAGGACTCATTGTTATCTGTGTCTCCTGCCTCAGGCTGTATTGAAGCCAGAGGTTCATGTGGGTGTCTGTGGTCCTATAGCCAGGGGCCATGATGATGTCTGTGGCCATATGGATGTCCCTGATCTGTGCTCCTGCCTGAAGCCCTGTTGATGTTTGTGGGCCATATTGCTGCTAAGGACCATGATGGTGTTCATGACCTGTGCTGCAGCAGGGGGCTGTGTTGATGCCTGTGATCTACACTGCCACCAGGGACCACACTAAGGGCATGTGGATGTCCATGGTCTATGCTGTCTCCAGAAGCCATGTGGAAATCTATGATCTCTGCTCCCACTGACTGTAAAGGGTAAGGAAACTACTTTTACAGTGGTATAGATTACTGCAGACTCACAGCTGAGAAAGAAGGACATAGAAGGCTTTTATGATAAGCCATACCCATACACATCCCCCAAAGTAACAGCCTAGATAGAAATCCATTGAAGAGAACTCTTAAAAATGGTGATAAAGATACTGAAGTGTAGCTTTCCACAATTGATGGCTTCTGCGGGGGTCTAGATGGGAAAAAACTCAGTTTTCTTTAATGAGCTGAACTAGTCATTGGGAGTTTGAACATGTTCCAGTGAGTACACAGGCCACACAAATTGGACTTTTTATTATTTTTGTTTTCTTCTAATTATATATATTTTATATATATATATGTCTGATATATATATATATACACACACATTATATATATGAAGTATATATTGTCTTTATATGTAGACATATATACATTATGCACATGTACACACATGAATATATATGTGTGTATGCATGTATATATGTGTGTGTGTATATATATATATATATATATATATATATATATATATATATATCTGACCACTGGGACATAGCCAACCTAACATGGGGCTTTTCCGAAATGAATTCTCTGTCTCTTAATAGCTGCAACTTTTTGTACCTCTACAACTAGAGTTGGGATTTTATGAGCCCTTCTCATCCATGCTGGTGTGTTGACTGGTATGGTCTTGTGCATGTTATACAAGCAACCATAGCTGTTGAGAGTTCATTGGTACACAAGCCCTGTGTTGTACAAAAGACACTACCTTGCAGAAGGCCCCCCAGTCTTTTGGCTCTTATAATAGTTCTATCCCTTCTTAATGTGTTTACTACAAATCAGTAGGGCCCGGGTGTGTAGATCTATTTCTAAGGTCTTCTGTTTTGTTTGTCTATGCTGTTTTGGTTACTATGGTTTTTGCAGCATGTTGTGAAATCAGTAATAACAATGTCTCTAGCAAAGCTCTTAATACAGAACATTGCTTTGGCTATTGGGAGGTCTTTTGTGCTTCTATGTGAATTTTAGTATTTTTTCTACTTCTGTGAAAAATGCCATTGCTATTTTTAATTACATCTATTTATTTGTAAGTATGAGTGTTCACAAACACACACACACATACGTAAGTGTGTCACAGTATTTATGTGTGTATTTATGTGTATTTATTATTTATAGAGAGGAGGGTAAGAGGTACAACTTGCAGGAGTTGCTTTTTGTTTTCCACTATATGTATGTTCTAGGGACTGAACTCAGATCATCAGTCTTAGAAGCAAGCATCTTTACTGAATAATCTCATTGGCTTCTCAGTGGTTTTTAGATGAGGACTCCATTGTACATTGTACTGCACATATGATTTAAGATAGTGTTACTAAACTATTACTATATATAAATACAATATGTTAGAGCATATACTTGTAATTCTAGAATTTGGACTGAAGCATAGAGATTGTTCATTGGAGGCAATCCTGGGCTACATGTGGAGCTCCAATCAATCTGTGCTACAATGTAAAGAAACTCGATCTTAAAAAATGAATGCATCCTAATTTTAAATATAATAAATATTCATAGATATCAGTTATATAAATAAAGTCACTATGGTTTCCTAAATAATTTTAAGAGTGCAATTGGTTTTTAAAACTTTAATCTGAAAGCACTAAGGAAAAATATGAGAAAAAATTGTTTATGAAGAAATTTAATTTAAACACATTTATGCAAAGTAAATAATAAGAGTGGATTATTTTCTTGGGTAAAACATCTGAATATTGTAATGATTTAATTTTCCCTAAATTGATGTGTAGATTCATAGTAATTAAAATAAAATTCTAAACTTTTCCCTCAGGGAAAATAAAACTAACCCTCAACATTTTGTGAAGTGAAAAAATGTCTTAACATAGTCTACATTCATAAAAATGAATAGGTAATAAGAGATTTACCAGTTAATATCAAGGCACAATTTAAGTTACAATATGTGAGGGTAAAACTGATATGGCATAAATGTATTATTGGAACAGAGTAGAGATCCACAAATGCAACTCTCACATATATTGACATGCTATGAGACACAACAAGCTCTCTATACCATCTGGAGGAATACAATTTAATAAATATAGCATTGACATAATAGTTATTCACAGGAGCAAAATTATAAAATCGAATACCTATTTCAGAACATACTAAAAATGCCCTAAGTAGAGGAAAAGCTTAAATGTAATCTGTAAAAGTATCCAAGGTTTGATAAAGACATTAGTATTATAGCGCTAGAATCTCTACGTGGGAAAAATGTACAATTTACAAAAGACACAAGCTAATTGAAAAGGATTAGGAAATTCAAATAGATGGAACTCCATATTTAATTTATAAAAATATGTAAAAGCATAGTAGGAAAAGGTGGCACAAATATAGTAAAACTATTTATAACATATATTATTTATAAATCAGTAGTACCCAAAACACATGGTGGACTCTTATAAATCAATTACAAAAAGTATTATAATGCAAGAGAAAAAACTATACAAAAGAATTCAATAAACATAAATATGTGTGAATGTGTATTGGTGTGTGTGTGTGTATGAAGGTCATGAAACTAAAAATGGTTTATAAAAGACAAAGACAAGCTCTTAAGAGAAAGTGAAGAAAGGATAATGAAATATATGTGGTATGAAGGCAAAAGGGTAAGACACCACAAGAGGACACAAGGCACAGCGGAGTGCAAAAAAGAATAACTTAGGACTAATTATGACACATACATAGGAAAATTCTATAATAAAACTGATTATACTGAATGCTAATTTAAATAATTCATGAAAAATTAAAACCACAATGTCATATCATTTCACACACAAGCCATTGGCGCACATTTAAAAAGTCTGACAATATTGTCAGGACGATGTTGAAAATGAAATGAGCAACACCCATATGTTTCTGGCAGAAGTGTAAATCCATGCTACTCTACTGTCATGAATAAAACTGTGCTATTAAACTTCTCTATTTTCACAGGGCTAGGCCTGCATTAAGTACATTAAAGGCTTCTACTTTTACATATACCCCTCACTTTTAGTACTCATGGAAATTTTTTTTCTAAAATCCTTTGTATATTTAAAACTCTTCTTACTTGGAGGCATAAAAAGAACAAACATTTTGGAAAATATCTTGACCTCTCTTGCTATACTAGTGACTTTTCTGTTGCTCTAGTAGAACAACATGGCCAAAGGCAGCTTTTATTTATTTGTTTTTTATTTTATTTTATTTTTAATTTAATTTTATTTTAAAATTTATTTTATTTTTTCTCAAAGGCAGCTTTCTAAAGAAGGTGGGGTTTATTTAGAATAATGGTTGCAGGAAGGTGAGAGTCGTCCCATCATGGTGGAAAAGCTTGACAGCAAGCAACAGTCACGGTGGCTGGAGCAAATAGCTGAGATCTCACATCATCAGCTGTAGGCAGGAGTCAGAAAGAGCAATCCAGAAGAGGAGCAAGGTGTTAAGCTCTCAAAGCCTGACCATATATATATATATATATGGTCATATATATATACACATATATATATATATACATATATATATATATGTGTGTGTGTGTGTGTGTGTGTGTGTGTGTGTGTATTTTTCTTTGTGCAGCAATACTGCAAATCTTAAATCTCTCGAAATATCACTACCAACAACTGACAAAGTATCAAAAAGCAGTATATAGAAACATTTCTCATTTGATGCACAATACTTGAATATCTGAACTTAGTGCACTCTGTCACTCAGCAATTATACTCTTATACATCTTATAAACACTTGTACTATAAGACCTATCCAAAAGTACACACAAGAGCACACCAAAAAAGACCCAAACTGGAAGTAACCAAATGGTTTCTCCCTAGTAAAATAAATATATGAATTATATATTATTCATATGATAAATGCCCTACATAATGGTTTGACCTGTGCTGATTTCACACACCATGTGAGGCAAAATTCTCAAGGAGGATACTGTCACGTAGAAGAAGAATGAACCATAAAAGTAAACAACAGCATAGAAAATTTCTGCAAAGACAAGATGAATAAAAGAAGCATTTAATAGAAATTCCAAGGGGATTTATTTAACGTTCAAACAGAAAAAGATGAAAAAATTCAGTGTTTGTGGATGCATGGAGTGGCAGAAATGCTGAACAGAAAAACAAAGGAATGTTTAATGCAAATTCAGGAGATGGGTTAGAACCAAGGCTAGGAGGGAGGAGCAGGGCATAAATATGCTTCTAATTTACTGGTACATTTTAATTCAGGAAATGTGCAGAGGGTTGTTTGTCGTAATTGCTCTAGCGTTATTTGAGTGATAATATATTGCACAATATTTTGAAAGAGTTTAAAACTTCATAACAATTTAAAACGATGTTTGCCATTCCCATCTAAAATAACACCAATAACATTCAACTTATGCTTTACCAGTTGATATCATAAATATCACTTGAGAGAAAAACTAATAGTTACTAAAAGCTGTTTTTATTTTTCTCATTTTTACATACATATATATATAAAAAGTATTCTCTGGAGAGCAGAGATCACCATAGCAAATGAGACACGTGTGCTGCTCAATTCTTTCCTCCAGTCCTAGTTAGTGAAGCAGCAAAAAACAAAAACAAAAAAAATAAACACACAAAAAAAAACAAAACAAACAAACAAAAAAACAAAGCAGGCAATGGTTTGTTATTATTGAATAAATACTAAATATTTTAAAATGTCATGTATGGATGCTTCCATTTCAATGCTGTAGAAATTAAGACCTTGGATGTTTTTGTCTTTGTTTTTGACAAAGGGCATCATGTAGTCAAGGCTGTCCTTGAATTTACTATGTACATAGCCAAGGATAATGTTGAATATTTGATTCTCCTGCCTTCCACTCCCTATTGCTTGTATTATATTCATGCATCATCACTGCTAGTTTGTATGTACTATAGAGAATCAAATGTAGGATGTCACGTGTGCTATGCAAGCATTCTAGGAACTGAATCATATTACTTTTCCCACATCATCATCTTCAACATAAGTATGGGCAGTTAAAGTCTTTAAACAACCACTAGCCCTCCTTTTGGCTGTTGATAAATTCACAGATTTCCATGTTAGCTGCTTTAGTACCCCACAGTGCTCTGAGGTAAACATGTCTAAAGGGAACTGGCAACTATACCAAAAACAAGAATGTTCCAACCATTTACTAAGAATCAAGAAATATAAGGCATTTTTTAAAGTAGCACAAGTACTTGACTGCTGCAGTCACTGACTCTAACACTGATTCCATTTTCCTGCCACTGTTACCAAGATACCTATAGAATTACTGCATAAAAATAAAAAATTGACAGTTTTCATCAAATATAATCTCTATGGCAATCTCATAAAGCAGGTACATACTGTCTCATCCTTCCTGATGAGAAACACTGGGGCTATTCAGGACCTGAACTTGGATATATAAACCAAAGTAGAAAGGAACAGCAATGCATATGAGAAGCAGAAGAAAGACTAGCAAGCATGGCTGACAATATTAAGAAAATACTATTATAAATTTAATCATCATGAAAGAAATCTCAATGAACATAAACATGATGTCCAAGAATGCTGAGACACAGTGAAGAGAAAAAACACCTAAAAATCCATGTGACAGAAAAAGTTGAGAGAAACACTAAAGACATAAGGACTGTATTCAGTAGGATGTCAGCAGACATTTTCTATTGAAAGCATCTTAAATAAGAACTGGATACACACATATAATGCATTTAAGACTTCATATACATAACTAGAGAACAAATTCTCCATGGTATGTTATAAACAAATGCCAAAAATGTAAAGCAAATAAATAATGTTAAAAATTATAAGGGAAAACACAAATTTATTCTGATGGTTAGTTATTCTTAATTATCAGTTTAACAGATTCTGGAATCACCTGGAAGGTGGACCTCTGGGCATGCCTGTAGGAAATAGTTGAGGTGGGAAGTTCAAGACACTATGGGTGGTACTATTCCATGGATGGGATACTGGACTATATAAGCAGAGAAGACAAACTAAGTACTAGGAGGCATACACTGCTCTCTGCCTCTTGACTGTGGGTTCATTGTGACAAGCTCCTGTTGCTATGACTTCTCAACTATGATGGACTTTGGCCTTGAACTGTCAGCAAACAAACCATTTCATCTTTAAGTTGTTTTTCTTTTTTAATTAGGGCATTTTATAACAGCAACAGAAAGAAAACTAAGACACTTCTGTACAAAAGCAAAATTATAGAAATAACATGAGGCCTCTCACCAGAAATCCTATAAGCCATGAAAGCATGGGGCAATATATTTAATACCTCCAAAGTAACTCTCAACAAAAATTGCTTTATCCAGTAAAGCTATCATTTAAACTTGATGAAAAAATAAGAAAATAGGCAGCCAAACAAACACTAAGGCAGTTGATTACTATAATGCCTTATACATAAAAGATTAACTTATATATAGAAAGACAGTCTCAATCATTAGAGCACATCCAATAATAGACTTCATGAGAAAAACACACTAACAAAGAACTCATAATGTTTCAAATTGTAAATCAGGAAATCCTAGAAGGCATAAAAATTGTGACAAGTACAGATGCAATAAAGGTGGGTGGCTTCACATTTAGGTAGGTTATCAAAATTCAATATCAACAAATTCCAGGATTAAATCATATTAAAAATCAAATGGCCTTAACAAATGTATATAGATTATGCCATTTAGTATATACAGAATACAGGCTCTTGGTAGACCGTGAAACTTCTCTAAAATAGACAACATTTTATGTATGCCATAAAGCAAGTCATAACAAATACAAGTCATCAAGATAACTTCTTGTTCATTGTTAGTCTGATAGAATAAAACTAGAAACAAGTAAGAATAGAAATCATAAATGCACAATGAAGAATATACTCATGCACAATGACTGAGTCACTGAAAAAAAAGTGTATTAAATTCCCAGAATAAACTGAAAATGAAAGAAGAAGTTTTGGGGTACACCTGAAGCAGTTCTGACAGGAAAGTTTATAAGTATAACATTAAAGAAAAAAAAGAAAAGAAAGCAGAGCAATCTCAAAGATGCAAAGCACAGACTCATATCATTTAGGAAACCAACAACAAGCCAAACCCAAAAGTAGTGGGCAGCAAGAAATAACAATTATCAAGGCACAAAGTATTGAAAGCTCAACACACAGAATCATTATTTCTCATCCTATATAAAGATCAATTCACAACACATCAAAGATATTAATATAAGACTCAAAACCTTGAAACCACTAGAGAAAAAATATATATATAAGAAAGGGAAAAAATAAAACTCAACAAGTTCAAGACACATATATAGGCAAGCAGTTTCTGAAAAGGACCCAATAATAGCAACAAGAAATAATAAAAGGAATTGAACAAAGGTTTAATATAAAAATTTAAAAGTTTCTGTACAATAAAGGAAGAGTCACCAGAGTGAAGAGATAGAATGGGGAAATCTTTGCCAGTGACACATCAGGCAAAGTATAATAGCTACATTATATAAAGAGTGTCAGAATTTGAATGTGAATAAAACAAATCATCCAATCAACACACGGGCTAAGGAAGTCAATAAAAGTTGTCAAAAGATTATGAATCATCAGTAAATATTTGAAAAAGTGTTAAGCATGGTTATCCATCAAGGAAATGCAAATTAAACATTTTCGAAAGTTTCTCATATTAAAGAATAATTGCTGAGGAGGATGTGAGGAAAGAGGAAGCTTTATATACTGCTGGTTGAATTAGCATATATATGATCAAGCTATACTACCTCTGGTTCCATACCCAGAGGACTGTGAGTAAAAATGCCTTTACTATTCATAATATGTAAGAACTGGAATTGGTCTTATTTCCAAGAAAGATAATTAGATAAAGATGTGGAATACACACACTAGAATTTCTTTAGTGATAAATACAAGTGAAATCATGACATTTTCTTGGAAATGAATAGAATGAGAGATAATTAAGTGAAATAAAACAGACTCAAAAAGACAAATACAGCATGGTTTCTTACACATGGAGAGAGAGAGAGAGAGAGAGAGAGAGAGAGAGAGAGAGAGAGTTGTGAAAGTAGAATGGCAACAGTGAGAAAGAGATTTTAAGAAAGGAAATAAACAGAAGGTAATGTGACATGAAAACAGAAGAGAGATATTTGAGGTATGAAAGGGACCAGGAAGAGGAAGCAGGGAGGTTATATAGAGGTAGTGTAGGAAGGATTGATAAGAAAAAAGAATAATGGCATACATATTTGAAAGGTCATAATTTACCTAACCCCAACAATTTTTATTTATTGATAACTTTTTAAAAAGAACTATGAAAAGAAAAACAACTGAAGTTAAATAAAGAAAGTTGCTCTAACAAAAGCCACTTGGGTTTGGATGAAACATGCTGGGAACCAAAGCCAGCAAATTGATTCCAACACTGATGCTTTTCCCTGATAGCTGCTGCTATCAGTCACAGGAATGTGTTCTAGACAAAGTGAGACTGTGGTGATAATGGAGTAAGTGCCTTGGGAAGGCAAGGCAGGGAGGGTCTGCTTTCAATGCTTCGAAGTGCCTCAGCAAAGAGCAAACAGGATCTGAAAAGGCTAGTACTGTCAATTTTCCCAGAGCCAGGCATGGTGGTGCATGCCTTTAATGCCAGCAAATGATAGGCAAGAAGCAAGAAGACTTCTGAGTTCATGGCCAGCCTGTTCTACAGGAGTTCCAAAAGAACAGGGGCTACATAGAGAAGCCTTGTCTTGAAAAAAAAAAAAAACAGAAAAACTTAAACAAACAAACAAATATAGTAACAGTAGCAAGCTGGCACAGTTATTCATATTACCAGGATAATAGGATATTGGATCCACTGGGTGGTTTTGAAGACAATGTTCTTGCTTTTTATCATACTCAGATTTGGAGCTACAGAACGGCCTTGTATTAACTTGGTATGATGTGAAATTCTTCTGTCTAACAGAACACCAAGGTCTGAATGAGTGACAAGCCAACCTCCAGATGTCAGGGAATATTTTTTTCCTCTAAACACTTAACTTCTATGCATTCTACTTGAACTTGTGGACTTTTTCTATTTAAAGACAAACACAGGCATTTGAGATTCAGAGAAGTTTATGGCTATATTTACTTACAGCTCATTTTAAAACTCACATATCCGGGCTCCATATCTCCTGCTGCTAGGAGCCTCAGCTAGGATCACCACCAAAGACTCCTAGAGTCTCCCCCATTTCAGAGCTACCTCCACTTCACTGATTTCAATTCTCTCTGCCAGAGGCTGAAGAGTCTACCCTGTAGCCAGGCAGGACTTCCAGTGGAGGGATAAGGACACCAATTCACCCACAGAAACTTCAACCCCAAATTTGTTCCACCTACAAGGAGTATGGTGATAAAGATAGAGCAGGGAATGAGGGAATGGCCAACCAATGGCTGACCCAAATTGAGACACATCTCATGGGAGAGAGACAACATTTGACACTATTAATGATACTCTGCTATGCTTGAGACAGGAACCTAGCATAACTGTCTCCTGAGAGACTTCATTTAGAAATCAAAAAAAAACAAAAACAAAACAAAACAAAACAAAAAACAGATTTAGAGACCCACAGCCAAACAATAGGGGGAGCTTGAGGAGGAAGGATGGGGTCAAGGACATCATAAGAAGACCTACAGTCAACTAACTTGGGCCCATGGGAGCTCACAGAGACTAAGCCACCAACTGAAGAGCATGCCTGAGCTGGACCTAGACCACTTACATATATGGAGCAGATTTGGAGCTTGCTCTTTATGTGTGTCTTAACAGTTGGGGCAGAGTCTGTCTCTGACTCTGTTGTGGGCCTTTGAATCCCTTTCCTATAGCTGGGCTGCCTTGTCTGGCCTTGGTGGAAAAGGATGCGCTTATTGTTGCTATCACTTGATGTATCAAGGTGCAGGGGTACCTATGTGAAGCCTCCTCTGCTCCTCAGTGTGGGGAGTAGGAGGAGGGATATAAAGATGAGACTCAGAGAAGAGGAGGAAGGAGAGATACAATCAGACTGCAAAGTGAATAAATAAATTAATGGAGAAAAACTGCATTTATGGAATATCATGTGATTATTTCAATATACATGTATATCATATAATGTAGAAACCATGGTAAATGTACTTGCAGAAACATCATTTCTCTATGGGAAATTGTTCAAATTGCTTTCCTCATTATCTAGAGTCACACACTGCAAGAGTGCACTGCAAATTCTTCCTCTTACATAACAACAGTATCTGCTGATCAGTTTCTTACCATTGCCTGCTCTTCCACTTAGCCTCTAGCAACCACCAGTTTACTCTCCCCTTCTATGCGGTCAGTTTTTCCATGTAGTAGTGAGACTGGAAAATATGTGTTCCTCACTTGCATTATTTTTAATTAACATAATGATCTCCAATGGAGTGACTCAAACTCTTTAAAACTCTCAAGTCCCTTTTTTTAAAATCTAAAATTCCCTTTAAAATATATTCTCCCAACTTTGAAATCTTACAAAATCAAAAGTAAGTTAAATATTTTCTTGTTTCAAGAGGGAAGAACCAGTGCACAGTCACAATCTGACCAAACCAAAACCAAACTGCAACTGTGTAAATAACTCAAAGTCCAATATCTGAGAAATACACACTAATTTCTGGCTCTCCCAAAGGGTTTGGGTCACTTCTCAGGATCTGCCCTCTGTAGCATACACAACTTTTCTCAGCTCCTACTGGCTCAATTCCACCACTGTTGCTGTACTTGATAGTCATCCTATAATACAGGCACCTCCAAAATGCTGGGGATCTCTTGCTGCAACTGGGCTGCTCTTTCACCAATAGCTTCTCCTAGCCGCTCAGTGTCACACTTCAACTTCTTTGCACAACCCATTCATTCAGTCCTGGGCTTTCAACTGCTACTGAGGCTGCGTCTTCACCAATGGCTTCTCCTGGCCTCTCACAGTTCCAAGCCTCAGATGCTCTCCATGACCCATGTCTCCATGTCTTCAAAACCAATACCATCTGGCTGAATCTTACACTACCAAGTTCAGCTGCCAGTACAAGGAACAAGCTTAACCATCTCTGAAACACAGTTTCTGTGTGCTGACTTTCAGGAAATACTTCCCAGATTTCACCTCAGTAATGCTGGTGTCCTCTTAATCACTGCTACCCAGTATCAATTGTCATAGTAACATTATGGTTTCACTTCAAATGTACTAGACTTTTGTTAATCTCTGCTGACTCCTTAGCCTCAGTTGACCAGAAGTATAGAATCTCAACTCAAAATAGTATATATACAATGGCCCTGACAGTCTCTAAATAACATTGTATTTTGCTTGAAATATCCACAAAGATGAGAAAATTAGTAAGGGACCACGAGGTCCCTTTTAAGGGAGAGTAGATGGAACACAGTGGTATAAAAGCTTAAAGGGGAATAATGGAAAAAGAAACAGTTAAATTAGGGTACTAGTGGGAGGGCATGTTTGAGAATGTAATAGAGGAAGGAATAAATAAAGACCTTTCAAAAATTCATATAGAAACCTATTATCATAAAAATATCCACACATATAAACATATACAAGCATGCATTATAGATAGATAGATAGATAGATAGATAGATAGATAGATAGATAGATA
>JANHMN010000005.1:4630687-4660282 GCA_030674055.1 Rhabdomys pumilio | reverse complement strand
GATAGATAGATAGATAGATAGATAGATAGATAGATAGATAGATAGATAGATAGATAGATGATAGAGTTAAAATGGAGTTGCCCTATTTGCCCTATGTTGTGGTTTTAATAAGAATGATTTCATAGGCTCATAAATTTGAATGCTTAGTTACCAGGAAGTGGAACTATTTGAAGGAAATAGAATCAGGAGGTGTGACCTTGATAGAGTAGGTATGGCTTTATTAGAGAAAGTGGTCACAATGGGGTGGCCTTTGACTTTAGAGCTAGACTGTCTGTCTATCTATCATCTATCTATCTATCTATCTATCTATCTATCTCTATCTATTATCTAGCATCTATTTATCTAACATCTATTTATCTATCTATCTTTGCTCGTGGATCAGGATGTAACTATCAGGTACTTCTTTAGCATTTATTCATGCCTGCCTGACACCATGCTTCCCACAATGGTGATAATGGACTAAGCCTCTGAAAAAAATGTAAGGAGTAAGCCATCAGTTAGATGCTTTCTCTTATTTTTTTAATCTTTGTTTAACTAGTTATTTTCTTTATTTACATTTCAAATGTTATCCCTTCTTATAAGAGTTGCCTTGGTCATGGTGTCTCTTCACAGCAACAGAACAATGAATATGATACCCTATAATAAGCAACAAACACCCCTACTAGATACCACAGGTTTAAAAGCAAAAATCTCAGTGACAGAAATGAGTTATTTCTTTTGAAGTTGTTGGCCAATGAGGTCCCATAGATCCTCAAACACTATAGGTTACTGTTAAAGTTATTAGATATTCCCTGTAACTTGATGTTAATATTCTATTGCTAAAAACACCACATACTTAAATCATAAAACATGGAGGAACCAAGGTGATACTAACCTGGAAGCTTTATCTCTACTGCACAGCTATCTCAAAGTACTAAAAGGTGCTATGCACACTATTGGAAGAAAAAAGTGATCATCAATCTTGCCAAGCTTCATAGCTTGGCAACTACAATAACTGCCAAGGAAAGATGAATACACTGGTGCTCTGGTAACATGAACATCAAGGTAGTGACCAACCACAAAGTGGTTGGATTTAAGGTTCCATCTACAAAAACCCATATCTACCACCATTATTGGTTCAAGAACCTATGGCTAGACAGGTCATAGGCTATAGTGAAAAACCTACCAATATTGTTTTGCTAAATGAGCATAGCATTAAACAAACTCCTATTGATAAAGCCAGACCAAACACCAGCATGGATAGGGAAGGTGGGCATAAAATCCTACAACCAACTAAGGATATATGACCACTCAAATATGAGCTGAACAAGGACAACAGTAGGCATGTATTTTTATAATTATATTAGTAGTAAGTGCACAAGGGATTGTGTAGCCTTCACAACTGTGAAAGTGAAACTAGTCATGGGAAAATGGAACAAAGAAGAAACGGAATACCTAGGACAAAAGTTGTGGTGGAGAGTTCATCCAAAATTGCCAATTATTTCTACCAGAGTTCATGTGATAAATTTTTCCCACCTTCCTGTACTTCTTCCTTCTTATTTTCCTTCCTTCCTTCCTTCCTCTCTCCCTCCATCCCTTCCTTTTTTGTTTCCTTCTTTCTCTGTCCTCCTTCTTTTCTTCTTTCCTTTTTTATAGTAATGCTTTTATAATGAGTGGAATTACACCGTGATAAAAAGCAAAAACAAAATAATATATTAGTTCTTTTACTAGTGTGTGAGTCAAATAAAATCACAGTTGGGAGACACTCGTTTATTGGTTTTTGATTCTTCCTTTTCCTTGAAACGTGATCTGTAGTTTCTTAGCTTCACTGAGCTTCAGTTGAACTCATCTACAGAATAAGTACTATGATATTGCTGACCTCTCAGCATTGCTGTAAGTAGTAAATGAAATAGTATGCATAGAATACCTCATATCTGTAATGTATTGGGAATTTGGCTTATAATTGTGTTCATTTTTATATTCTATTTCTGCTCTACTCCATAAATCCACTGAGCTTTCCCACCTATGATTATTGTGCATATAAATTTGTAGCTTGCTCTTTGCTCTTATCATGGACTGACCTGCCTCTTGCTATATCATCAATATAATTCTGAAGTTTGTGTGGTATCTTAAGTAGATGTACTGAAATGCATCAAACCACTCTCTCCACTACTGAGTGGTCTAGCCCTTCCTGAAGCTTTTCTATATAGGTAAAAGCAATAAGTATATTTTAATGGTTTTTGTTTTTTATATTATCAGAAAACTTTAAACCCAAGGTCTATAAGAGCCTCTCCTGATTGTGTTAATGGCCAAAGTCAGGCTTGCTGCCAGTAAGGCTTTCATGAGCCAAAGCAATCTTACCACAAATACAGTGTTTCTGGACCCATAAATTGTGCTTTGTGCCCTTACAAAGACCAAAATAAAATACAGAGTGAGGTCTGGTCCGTGAATATTTTTCAATGTTACTATGAAAATTGCTACGAATATTGCCCAGAGCACTTATTCAGAGAACAGGATAAATGGAAAGACAATTTCCAAACACCACAAAGCAACATCCTTGCCCAAAGAGATTACAAATCAAAACTGTCCAATGGAATATGGAAACAAATAACAAAGATGCTCATACAGTCACAAGTCTGGAAATACAGTCAGTAGATAGAACTGACACCATTAAAGTTTTCACTAATAGGCAAGTCTATGGTAGTCAGAATTAGTAGATAAAAATAAAAATAGAAGTAAAATGCTGAATGCAGCTTAGGCTATGCACTGCTCTGGGAGAAAGACAGACTAAGAAGGTAGAAGCAGTGATATTATATTAAGGAGCAGAATCTCATCAAATACAACCATAGGGAAGCAGCTTCTTCAAAGCTGAATCATTAGAAAAGACCAGATAAAATGGAGGTAAATGACCTCTCCCCTTAAAAGAAACCATGATGCTCCCATTGCTAACCCTGAATCTATCTATAATTGAAAACCACTTGCAAATAAAAAAAAAATTAGTTTTCTCTAAGTGAGTCTCACTGGAAAAAAAAATCTACTCTTAATGGTAGGCTACATGCCTAGTGATAGATGGCCAATAAAAACAATCTCAACAGCATCTTTGGAGATTTCCTGTATCATAACGTCATGTCAGGGATATATTTTTAATTTTCACATTTCTTTATTTATTTAGAAACCTACTGGTCCATGCACATTTATTTTTGTTTCCAGTTAGTGTGTGAGATGCCCAAGTGTGTTAATGAGTGAGTCTCTGTGTTTATATCTGCTTGTTGTGCTTTATCTTATTTTCTTTCTGTTTGTTTTGTCCTTTTCTGATTTGTTTGGTTATATTATATTACCTTATATATTTGTTGTTTTCTAATGAGAGACAGAAAAGGGGTGTATCTGGATGGTATATAAGGTGGAGAGGAATTGTAAGGTGAAGAGTGATGAGAAACCATAAGCAGAATACATTGTATGAAAAAAACTTTTAGATGAAAGAAATAAAGAAAGAAACAAAGAAAGAAAAGGAAAGGAAAGAAAGCCAAATGGTAGATGCCTTAAGGATCAGGAAGTTGGCTCAGAGAGCAAAGGTGGTCACCAACATGTAAACCCATGGAGTATGCACAGTCCCCCAACCAAACCATGTAAAGATACAACAACAGTTGAGCCAATTATATGTCCATCTGACAATGCTACATCCTATTTATAATCCTCCACAATTTTGTCCTTGTCTCTGGTCAAATTCTCATCTCATGTGAAGTTTTATACTGACCCGACTGTAATGTGGAAATTCCATCAGTTTCACATCTTTCTACACCTTGCTGCTCTAAATTCCTGCATCTTAGGTCCTTCAATGCAATCTCTGACACTGAAACTACCTTATATGCAATTTTTCTTCTATCTTCAATACCACCTTTCTACTGTGATCATGCAGCTCATTCATATTTCAATTTGAATGCCACTTTGCTCCAAATATAGATAAATCCACTATTTTACATCATCTATATGACCTGTAGTGACACTTTCCACATGTTTTCATTTGTGACTCTCTAGTCTCATCCATATTCAGCAAGCTTAACTAGGGAAGGTACCTCATCTCTCTTGCTCACTGACTCCACAGTGCCAGGTATAGAATATTAATATAACTAATAAATAGCTATGATCAAACTGATCAACTCTTATTCACCAGGAGTCAATTCATAAAGAATAAAAGCTTTGTTACAAAATTAGTAAACCAAACAACCATGTTTCTTGTTCACTTTTTGTCCCAATGGGTAGTCTAGTGTGGTCATTGTTAGGAAAACAAAGAAGCTTGTAATACATATCTACCATAGAGATGGAAAGTTTACTTTTGAATGGTTGGATTCAGCCTCCAGAAGCTGAAGACTTGCTGTCTGAAAATTATCAGAGATGTCTAATCATGCTAAAAAGGCAAGAATGGTAGAAAGGAGACAGTAGACAGAACACAGAGGTTATTTTGTCAAAATAAGAAAATTATAAACTTCATACCTAGTCAGTGGGGATACTAGAATATGGAAGATATAAAAGAACAGCTACTTGGAGGACCAACTGTCATGGAGTGAACAGCCTGAACATATCTCTTCAGTATATAAGCATGATAGTCTTAGAAAAAGCTATATAAGAAAAATCTTCAATCCATACTCTATAGTATAAAATTGTACAAATCATTATCGAATTATCAAGAATTGTAAAAAGGACGTTAGCTAAATACTGGTATACTTGGTTGGTAGGGGGTAGTTTAGAGACAAAGATACAATGGCTATTTACCTTGCTCAGAGCAGCTGGGCAAAAGTTCTGTGTTCTCATACAGATGAGAACTAGTATAGAAAAATGGGAGGAAAGGACAAAGGACAGGAAGACAGGTTAGGAATCCAACCCAAGCTCTGCTTCTGATTGCTGTAAAATCTTCAGCAAGACCTTACTCCTCTTAACTTCTCATCTTAGTGTGCTGTGGTCTGTTGGAAATCAGTGGATATACAATTGAAATGGGAGGAAGGCTACACCAAAGTTTATAACTTTGGTGAAAATAAGAGATGATGTGGCTTTCCGCTAACTACTACACTTGTAGTAGTTAGAAAACTACTTTAAGAAATATGCAGATCTTTTCTGTCTACTAAGGGAAGGACATTTCCTGGGACAAGACAGTTGTGTTGATTAGTTTTTATCAACTTGACATAAACTAATCACTTGGAAATAAGTGACCTCAGTTGAGAAATTGTCTTCATCCAATTGGTCTATGGGCATTTTATTGATTAGTGATTGACTTGGTAGGGCACAGCCCACTGTGGACACTGCCACACCTGGGTTGCAAACATGTCCTTGTTATATAAAGAAGCAAGCCAGTAAGCAGTGTTCTTCATTGTCTCTGCTTGAAGTTCCTGCCTGAGTTATTTGTCCTGACTTCCTTCATTGATACACTGCTATCTGTCAGTCCAAAGCCTTTGCTCATTAAGTTACTTTTGGTCATGGCATTCATTACAGCAACAAAAAGAAAACTAGGATAAAAGCATATAATTGACTTAAATTTTGGCAACCACGTTACTTAGCTTCTCTGGGTCTGTGGATTGTAACATGGTTATTCTTTACAGCTAATGTCAATAAGTGAGTGCATACCATGTTTGTCTTCCTGGATCTGGGTTACCTCATGAAGGATAATTTTGTTTTCTAGTTCCATCCATTTGCCTGCAAAGTTCATGATGTCCTTCTTTTAATAGCTGAGTAGTATTCAATTGTGTAAATAAACCACGTTTTCTTTATCCATTCTTTAGTTGAGGGGCATCTAGGTTGTTTCCAGTTTCTGGCTATTATAAATATGGCTGCTATGAGCATAGTTGAAGAAGTGTCCTTATGGTATGGTGGAGCATTTTTTGGTATATGCCCAGAAGTGGTAGAGCTTGTTTTGGGGGTAGAACTATTATTCCCAGTTTTCTGAAAAACCACTATATTGATTTCCAAAGTGGCTGTATAAGTGTGCCCTCATAAAAGCAATGGAGGAGTATTCCCCTTGTTCCACATGCTGACCAGAATGAGCTGTCACTTGTGATTTGGTCTTAGCCATTCTGGTAATTGTAAGAGGGAATATTAAAGTAGTTTTGATTTGCATTTCCTTGATGGCTAAGGATGTTGCACATTTCTTTAAGTGCTTCTCAGCCATTTGAAATTCCTTTGTTGCGCATTCGGTTTAGATCTGTATCACATTTTTAATTTAGATTATTTGTTTTGTTGATATATAGTTTCTTAAGTTATTTATATATTTTGGAATTTAGCCCTCTATCAGATGTGGGGTTGGTAAAAATTCTTTCGCCATTCTGTAAGTTACCATTTTGTCCTACTGTGTAGAGGAATTTTAATCCAGCATCATGGCTACTCTGGCAAAGGATCACATCCAAAGACCTTAAATGTTTATGTGATATGGCTGGAATGAAACACCTTTAATTCCTCTGGATAAAATATAGATATGTCCTAACTACACAACTATAATTCTAAACAATGATGTTTAATTGAGAGACAGACAAAGTGACAATCAAAGAAATATTTGACATAATGAGTCAGAGATAGGATATGTCCAACTCTCACAAGAACAGGAAAGAAAGGCTACTTAAGAGCAGCACAGGGAGAAAGAGCCAGTTGAGAGGTAGTGCAGTGGAGTTCAATTTGTGGAATTCAGAGGCAGTTTTACCAGGACAGTTTTACAGAGACAGGTTGTAGAGAGAACAAGCTAGACAAAGGTGAAGACAGGGTGAGCCAGAGAATGAGAAGGAGCTAGAAGATTAGAACAGATGGTCAGAGTTAGTTTGAGGGCAATCAGAGCAAATCTGTCAGAAGCTGAAAGAAGCCAGTTTGAATTAGTCAGCTTGGAGAGGAGTTTGACCCAGAACAGCTGAGTTGAACTAGCCAGCAACAGTTCAGAAAGAACTAAAAAGGGTGAGCTTATTCAGCAGTAAGTCTCTGAGATGACTTTTACATCTGGCAAATAAAAGCTATTTTTACACTATTGACTGTGTCCATTGCCTTATAGAAGCTTTTCAGGTTCATGAGGTCCCATTTATTAATTGTTGATCTTAGTGACTACATTATTGGTATTCTGTTCAGGAAGCTGTGTCCTGTGCCAAAGCATTCGAGGATATTCCAATATTCTCTTCTATCAGGTTTAGTGTGTCTGGTTTCATTTTGTGTTTGATGAACTTGGATACGAATTTTATGCAAGGTGATAGATATGTATCTATTTGCATTCTTCTACATGCTGACATCAGTTAGACTAGCATTATTTGTTGAAGATGCTGTCTTTTTTTCACTGTGTAATTTTGGCTTATTAATCAAAAATTAGGTTCCCAGGTATGTGGATTTATGTTTGGGCCTTCAATTCAATTCCATTGATTAGCCTGTCTGGTTTTTATGTCAACATCATGCATTTTTATTACTATTACTCTGCTGTACAGCATGGAATCTGGGATGGTGATACCTCCAGAAGTGTTTTCATTTTACAGTATTGTTTTAGCTTATCCTGGATTTTTTGTTTTTCATATGAAGTTGAGTGTTGTTCTTTCAAGGTTTATAAAAATTGTGTTGGGATTTTAATGGGAATTGCATTGAATCTGTTGATTGTTTTTGGTAAGATGGCCATTTTTCAATGATAATTCTACCAGTCCATGAGCACAGGAGACCTTTCCATCTTCTGACATCTTCTTCCATCTCTTTCTTCAAAAACTTGAAGTTCTTGTCATACAGGTCCTGGAGGGCTCAAAATGGGAACACATGAATATCCCTAGGAAGAGGAAATAGAATAGCTATCTCCACAGGACTAGTGGCAGGTACAGACAGGAATAGGAGGGATTAGGTGTAGGGAGGATAAAGGGAGAGTGTACTGAGAGAAACAACTGGAATTGTTGGTTGGTGGCTTCTAGGGATGAGCTATAAATCTAGCTAGGGTGTTTCCAGAAATCTAAGAGAGTGACACTAGCTAAGATTTCTAATAATGAGATATTCACAGCCTGAACTAGCCATCTCCTATAACCAGGCAAGACTTCCAGTGGAGGGATTGGGACACTAACCCAGGCACAAAACCTTCAACCAATTTGTCCTGCCTGCAAGTTATGCTGGGGTAAAAGTGGCACAAAGACTGTGAGACTAGCTAACCAGTGACTGATCCAACTTGAGACCCATGTCACAAGAGGGAATCCACCCTGAAATTGTTGTGAAGGCCAAGAATCAGAGGCTGGATAACCCCAGAAACCCAGGATAGAACCAAACGGGACCAGAAGTATATATGAAATGATCTCTAATGATATACTGCTATAGTCATAGATAGAGCCTAACATAATTGTCATCAGTGAACCTTTCAATCAGCAACTGATTAAACAGATGCAATGACTCACAGCCAAACATGAGGTGGAGTTAAGGGAATCCATCAGAAGTGGGGAAAGGGAGTCAGAGGGGGTCACAGATCCAACCAGCTTCAGCTCATAGGGGCTCACAGAGACTAAACCAACAATTAGAGAGCCTACATGGGTCTGACCTATGCTGTCTGCATATATGTTATGGTTGGATATATTGGTCTACTTGTGTGACTCCTAACAGTGAGAGCAGGGGCTGTCTCTGACTCTTTTGACTGCTTTTGGGACCTTACTGGGATGCCTTGTCCAGCCTTAACAGGAGGAGTGGTGGCTAGTCTTGCTGTAACTTGATGTCTTATATTTGTTAGATATCCTTGGGAGGACAGCCCATGTTTTATGAGAAACAGAGGGAGGTGAATGGATGGCAGGGCTGCAGCTTGGAGGAAAGGAGGGTGGAGAAACTGTATTCAGGCTGTAATATATGAGCAATGAATAAAGTTTTTAAAAAGTAAAGAAAAATAAATTTCTGGCAACCAGAGTTTCCCATAATATTCATGTCAGAAAACAAGGTTTAGGAGGGCATTAGTCTTCACAGTTATGTTACTGTATTGGGCAGAAACAAGGTAAGCAAAGATCATGTGAAGCCTGTGACCAGTAAGAATTATGGTGACTGCCATACAATGTGGTGACCATATCATTCTTTCAGAAATCAGTTCACCATAGGCAAAGATGACTCCAGTCAGAGACTATAGTTCAATTTGAGATGAGGAACATCAGTTGATTAATTAGCCCAATTACTAGGAATATTAGAATAGGAATTTCATTTGGAATGGTCCCTTTTAGATGATAACTACTTGAGTATAACTCTCCTGAGAAATACTTTTCCAAAGTCACTTTTCTAAGGGGGTCTGCCTTGTGGAAATTAGTTCATGTAATTCTGACATGCAGACACAGACACCAACAGATTTGTTTTGAACTCAGCCAAATATTTTAAATGACTGATGTTAATTTCTCCACAACTGAAACCTTCATAGAACATAAGTACATTTTGTCTGGGACTGACTTATTTATCAGCAACTAAAACATGAAATTAGCCAGTTGCTAAAGTAAGTTTTGTCCTCTACCTGGTGCTTTAATAAGTCATTTCAATTGAGGTTAGCAGGTATTGGGGGAAAAGTACCACATTTGCTTTTCATATTCTCACATTCTGCATGAACAATTGCTTTTCATTTTGGGCCTGTGATGATCCCTCTGGGACTGTCTGTGAGATCCTATGATTTCTAGTTTCTAGGGGATGGGCCATGTGTTTGCCTTGGCAGACTATAACAGAAAACTTTCCTTCCCCCTTTTACTTGGTTTCAAAATGTAAAGTTCTGGGAATGTTTTAAGAAATAGACCCCTGACCAAGACAATGTTTCCACTGTAACAGAACATAATAAGGATGGTTCTCGTGAGCATAATCCTTCTCCTTCCCAGTCATATTTTTTAAGAGAAGCAGATTTGATGTGATTGCCCATATTTCCATCAATCCCCCTGCTGCTGTGAGAAATCTGAGTATGCATGAAACATGTTTCTCTGCTGCTTCAAACCCAAGAGACTCTGAAGATGCCATTTTTTCTGAAAAGCAATAAGCCCATATGATGTCAGGAGAAATATGTTTTAGGTAGCATGGGACTGGCCCTGTAAATGAGAGGAAGTCATAGTTTAAGGTCTAGAAAGGGTTCCATGACAATGACTATCATGCTAAGGTCAGATCAGTTTTTCTCCTGGGATAAGGAAGAAGATGACCTAGAAGTTAAGGACCATAGCAATCTTCCTGGGAAGTCAGACAATGTGTAATCCATTCTGAGGCTTCAAAATCCAGTAATTCAAGACTAGACACATGTATCATTTGACAAGCCTTCTCTGATATGGAAGAGAATGCACCTGAAACATTTTGTTTTGTGATGGGAGACACAGGCTGGCCTCAAACTTGCAACATCCCTCACTCACCAATTCAAGTAAGCAACTAAGACTTTCAAAACCCAAAAGATATGAAAACAAATAGATTTATCTCTTTTAAGTCCAGAGTTTACCTTGATCTCTCTATGCTAACAAAAGCCAATGCTTCTTACTAGATATTATATTTCTTATATTTTTCACGCTTTATAAAAAACAAACAAATGTGTATCATTGGCATCCAGCTCTAAAAGTAAATATTATTTTAGAAGATATTCTTTATTTCAAAAAAGCAACTTTGTGGCATCTATAAAAAAATTCATCAGCCATATCACCACTTACCTCATTGATACTAATTTCCATGTTTTGTCCAAAAAATGAAGACTGAAATTTTATTGCTTGTTTTTCGGGGTTAACACATGAGTGTGCTATACTTTGTGGGGTTTTTTCTCTGAAACACTCATTTTGCATGCTGTCTCTAATAGAAAAAAATAAGAGAATAAGATTATTTCTGGTATTTTATCATGATGTTAAGATATTGGAGGGAAATGTCTCAATGTCACTCCTGGGTAAAACAAGTGGAAATAGTACTTATAACAGAATATAGTAACAGAAATATTTGCAAATCACATTAGAATTGCTGAACATATGTCAAAATGTCACATATAACTACTACTCTAAAAGGAGAGCTCTGCTTTATAAATTATTGGTAAAGATATATGTTAGTATACCACCAGTTTGTGTAAAACATTCTATAAATATTCTTCAAACAGATTGATTTCCTTTTTAATGACATATATTTTATATTATACATTTAAAGAAGGTTTAATAGTGTGGCCTGTAGATTTCACCAAATCTCTCAGAAACTAGGGCACCATTCAGAATAAGTTCACTTGTCCAAAATTAAGCAACATTCTCACTCAACACAGATTACCTTCCAGGAATGAAAAGTTTCACAGAAACTTATCAACAAAGATGTACAATCCAGGGATTTTCTAAATGTTTTGTTCATTTTGAGTGGGTACCAAAGATTGAACTCAGAACATCAGGCTTATTATCAGACACCTTTATCTGCTGGAACATTTCTTTGGCCCCATCATCTTTCTAAATTGTATGTCAATTTTGATTTTATCTCTAGGAAAGAATATCAGTCCTTAATCAACATGAAATCCCTGTGAAGAGTTCAGCACTCCCTTACTGCCTAATATCTTCAGCTATGTATGGCTCTGGATGGGCTGACTTCTACTCTTCAATGCACAAGGAAAAAGGCAAGGAACAAAGCCCTTTGTTTGTGCACAGAACATGACACGAAGTAACTTGTTAAAACATTTCCAGCAGTGTTGCTTATTTCGGGGTACATAGAAAGAATGCCCTGAAGTCTGTATGTTTACAGAACTATTCTTACCAATGCCATCCTGGCACATTCCCTTCTTTTCTGAGTCTAGGCATTACATTCAGTCACACTAAGAACAAGTACATTGCCATGGGACTAATTTAAAGCTCTGAAAATTTTTTATCCTGATTGCCAGAAATCTTCAAGTTATTTTTAATTTAATAAATGATCTTTTGTTCATGCCTTAATTCAACACATGAATATCTCTGTATGCAATCACAGGAAGATGTGCCTTTCTTTGCACTATTTTCTCATCTGGACAGAAACATTATAATTTTCACATAGAAGACATATTTACAGGGTCAATATGAAATCATGGTCCCTGTAAAAGAGAAAAGGATGGCTGTGTATAAAGGATAGTTACCATAGTTCAGTGTACACAGAACATTGAAAATCTCATCTCAATCTCTACAACTCAGTCTAGAAGACAGTTTTATCTCCACTTCTGATAACAAGTTAAAAAAAAAAAAGTCATATGCCTTATCGAAGGTCACAAAGCAGTCAGAAACAGAGGTAGAATTTCAATTTAGATCTCCCTCCCCTTCCCCCTTCCCCTCCCCCTCCCCCCCTCTGGATTTTCATATTGCCTAACAGTTTCAGACAAACAACACTGTCTCCTAAATAAAATGCTTGATGAGTAGCAAACCCAAATATGGACCTCAAAATCAGTGCATCCCACAGTTGGACTCCAGCTTTACCCTGCTTCCCAAGTAAACACAGATGGGGGATTCGAATGAGTCCAGAAAGGCTGACATACAAGAGGAGATCTTGTCTCAGCCACAAATCCTTTTGAAATTCAGAGAACTAGCTTTTACTACTTGGATCACAACTCCATGAACCAGCATCAGAATGCAGGTTCCCATTCCAGGACTTCTGGGACACACAATTTCTGGGACCACAGAGTGACAAAATGTGCTTGGAAAGGATTCTAAATGTTCCCCATTTGAAAGCACAGAAAATAGGCAACACAGTAACTGAAGAGTATTTCATTAAAGCACCCCTGCCAAATTTTCAATCTGGGTTTTACTGTGGTTCCCAAGGCAGTCCAGCGCTGGTGATAGCCAGAATACACCTGTAAATACTCAAGTGTTGGTGCAATTATAGGACTTACTGACCATCTGTTATTTAAGGAAAAACTGCCTAATTACATCCTTAACTGAGTATTTGCAGATGTGTTCAAGACATATAAAAGGAAGATCACTAAAAGCCATGATCACGAGCCTCATTGTGACATTGTTGAATCCTTCCACATCAACTGAGAAGAGACCTGCCAGTCAAAACATTCAACTCCAAATCAGTCATTTTTCTAAGGCTTGGAGGAATGAAATAGAGGGAAACAAGAAAGTCCCATTATCCTCCTCAAAAGGCCAGAACTAGGTTCCTAAGACTTTTATCCTCAGCAAGGATAGAGTTTACTGCCAAGAAGTAGCCCCACAGCAGCAGCTGGGGAGAGTGAAGCAGTAGGTGACTTGTAAGTCTCCTCAAAGCAGTCAGTAGCTGGGAATAAAGACAGAGAAGGTAGGTGGCTGACCTCATTTGTCTTCAGACTTGTCATGAAACAACAGTGGTCCAATAAATGTAACATTAGCTAAGATACTCCACAATATACCAACAATTGTAATTAATTCTGAATTGTATTGATTGAAATGTGACCATTGTTGTCAATTAATATTTCTACCTGCAGAGCTGCCTAGCAATATGTGTTTATTTTTGTTTTGCATGGTTTTTTTTAATGATAGGAAATAGCAAATTTATGCTTCAAGAGTCTCTTCTCCTCTTGTATGGTCACCAAAGAAACTTTGTCACTCAATACTGTAAGAAAATTCCTGTTTTCAGCAGCCAGAACTAGGATAATAGAGAGAAGGAAAGAAGTGGCTTGTTTGTAGTCACACAGAAAAGTTAGGAGCTTCTGAGGCAATGACCAGGGTACTACCTGCTCACCAATTAGATGTGTAATATGGAATTAATGCATATGATCTTTTCAAGTCAATGGTATTTAATGCGAAAATTCCTTGACAGAGCTGGGACATGTCAGTGACAGCCCTCAGTCCCTTCCTAAACTGTCCTGAGGTTGAAGAACCAATCATCAGTTGGACTTTAATTCTGATTCATATGTGGAATATGGAATTTCCTTAACCTCTTATCTCAAAAATATCTTCATGTTAATGGCACTGGAATTATCAAAAAAGTTAATGGTGCCTGGAGACAGCAAAATTTAGCAGGCAACACTATAACATTCAAAAATAACCTTCCCTAGGTGTAAATATAAAACTCCTCTGGAAACATATCAGAACGAAGAAAGCTTCCAAAACACTGAGTTAAAATCTGAATTACATTATTTAGAGTTATACAGGCATGGACTGATAAATAACATAAAATAAAATAGCATGTTATGAGTAAGATTTCTCCTGTATCTCAACCCTTTTCCCACTCTGAAATCCATTACTTAATATGGACACTTTTAGCCACAAAATTTCTAGAGTTTATTCAATATCTTTTATGTGCTTTCCAAGGTCATTAGAGAATTTCTTTGCTCTTTCCTTTACAGATCGGAAGGTAGGCAGTGATATATGAGCTTTCACGTTTTATTTATTCACCAAACTGTTCCAGATGTGATCCCATCATTTACCCACTGACACATCAAACCTGCTGGCTGCCCTGCACACTGACCTCCTCCCCACGTTTGCTTTCATGCTCTTAAAGTTATAGCAGGGCTTACTTGGATAGGAAGACAAGAGAATTCCTATTTGAGGAGAGGTGGTGGTGGGAGGGAGATGATCAAACTTCAGTAATAAAAAATTTAATTACTTGGCTGCAATTTGGAAATGATATCCAGGTGGAACACTGACCCAGTACTGTTCCCTTCAAACCACTACTTCCCACTTGCCCTCCAAACAGGGCAGCTTGTCTCAGATTTGAAATGTGCAGGATCTGAATAAATGGGATTGAGCAGGTACTAAATCATTCCCCCCCTTTCCTAGTGATTTGTCACCATAATAAGCATTCTGAGGGTGATAGACCTTTTATTACTACACACTGTTAAGCAGGAAGGAGGCTGCAATGTATTTCTGGCACTTGTTGAGGAAAATAATTACCCTGTGCAGACCTTTTTTTTAAAAAAAAAATATCCATTTAACAGAAAGAGATATATTTAAATTTAAGTGCTTATTTAGTACAAAATATCAAACAGTTTGTAATGGACAGGATAATGACAACCCATTGTATGACACTGCAGCCTTCAAGGTGCAATCTACTGATTTCTAAATACTTCCCAAAGAATGGAAAGGGCAACGAAAAGGAGAGGAGCATTCCTCTATGATAGTAGATATACATGTACATGTACGCTGTGCATTCACTTATACTGTATATAAAGACTGATACTACAATATATTATTCAGAAGTGTTGTTACCATTCTCCCATTGCATCCCTATAACAACTTTTTGGTATTGTTTGTCCCATTTTCAGAAGAGGAGTCAGAGTCTCAGAGAAACTAACATGGGAATATAACTGTATTTAAAAAGCTGGCACTATTACTATAGCTGCTAAATTTAGCAAAAAAAAAAGTAATTTAGTAATTAATACATAGTTAGAATATACACATATTAAGTTATTCATTTTGCATTTGAAATTTAAATTTAACTGAGCCTCTTGTATTTCTCTTGGCTACTATAAGTATAGAAACATTCCAAAATGAGAACACTCATTCATGTCTTGACATTCCACAAAATAAAGAGTTGATTATGAAAATATGAACAACTTGCCCATAGTCTCACAGAGACTTTAGATAACTTTCTTTTTTTTCCATTTTATTTTTTTAATTTTATTAGATATTTTATTTATTTACAATACACATGTCATCCCCTTTCCCTCCTTTTCCTCCCTAGAACCCCCTATCCTATAACCCCTCCTCCTTTATGCTTTTATGCCTTTTTAATTACAAGAATGTATTAGGGTCAGTTCTAATTTGAGGGTATAGCAATACAATAGATGCAAATAGTCAAGGAATAAGCAAGTCAATAAACACAAATAGTCAAAGAACAAGCAAGGCATTAAACCCATTTAAGTGAATACTCCCGTGATCACTGTTTCTAATGGCTTATCAGGATGACCAAAGTATCTGAGCCTACTTCCCTATCCTAGCCCAAAGTCATTTTCATGTCTGAAGCCTACTTCCTTGTTCTAGTCCACAATTTAGAATCCTGACTGAAATTACATTTAGATAACTTTCTATGGGTTCTTAGTTAAATGCTATTTAATATATCTCTTGCATTCCCACTTGCCACTTGAGATCAGACAGATGAGGACTGGTCCATGTGTGGTGCTGAGACAGAAGGGCAGCATGCTCAGCTGCCTTAGTTAGATAATATCTTTCTCTTCTCAGGCCTTTCTAGTCTTCATATTCAGGAGAATAAAGTGATGCAAAGATCACTTTTACATGATATCTTCCACCATTCTCATAAAATTTATTATGACATAAAAAGATAGTCCTCTTAGAGTGAGCATAAAAGTATGTTCAGTTTCATTCATAGATATAGAAACATACAGAAAATAAATATAATATAATTTATCAATAAGCAAAACATGAAGCTGTATTATAACTGATGCTGGTTTAGGGACTCGGGAAATGTCTCCATTATGTTAGTGATAATATAAACAATTATCCTCTTTATACAAGTTAATTTCTTCTTAGAATCCAAGATAGGAAGCTGTCAGGAGCAGACAGGACTCTAATCAAAATGAACATTAATATAGAAATATTTGTGACATCAATTCTATGGATTTCTGACGTTTTGAAATCCAAAATAAGGTTACCTTATCCATGTAAGGTCTGTTAACTCCTCTCAGCTATTTCTAAATAAAATATAGAAAACACCCTAACAATAAACTCAAAGTCATGAATTTGCTATAGTCCCTTAACTCACAGGCTAATCATCCCAAGTCAGTTAAAAAAGTTAAAGAAGGACTGGGTCTAAGCCTTGTATTTCTAAATGTGTTATACAGGCACAATGCCCATGAGAGTATCAATATTCATTTCACTTTCATGTCAATAAGAAGCTTATACCAATGAAAACCTTAAATTTGAAATCCAAGTGAATTTTGTACCATTTAAGAAATTATAACTTTATCTTGATACTAAATTATACAGATTTCTACCAATAGGTTATGGCTATGCCAGAGCATCCTTGGAGTTACTCCAGTTGTGGTGAGACAGCCACCAGGCAAGAATTGCCTCTCTTCATCTACAGACAAATTACTGTCCAGAAAAGGACACACTTGCAGAATACTCGACTGTTTATATCTGCCTATACAGAGTAACCAGCCCTTAATAATTCTGCAGCACTAAAGTCTGTCAGATGAGTTTGGGCCAGAAGGCTGAAGATTTGATGCTCCAACGTTCGGTAGTATAGGGGTTGTCCAGGTGTTCAGCGGTCTCTATAAATTGGCTAAGTTTTAGAAGCTATGCTTAGTGCTTCCCATAAATTCAGTTAATTTAGTCATTCTGGATTTCTGACAGCATACGAAGACCTATAGACTCATAGCCAATCCAGGCTATTTACCTTGAGAGAAAAGATCTGAGTGGAGGGTTCTCAGCTGACATTCATTCTAAAGCCAAGAAAAAGCCAGGTTCAAAACTAAGTGTTCTAGTCAAGAGAGACGGCAGAGGTTCTGGCTAGTCAACAAAAGGATGGACTGGGTATTAAGACTATCTTGTACCTCACTGGCACAAATAGGAATAATTATGCTCTAATTGTATTCTGAGAGAAAAGCTTTTTATTTTAACAGGAAGGGTAATATGTAGGAGGAGCTAAGGGGGAAGGAGCACCGAGAGGAAAAGATGGAGTAAGGAGAGGAGAAGATGAAGTAGATGAGAAGCTAGGTAATGAGAGAGAAAAAGAGAGAGAAAGAGAGAGGGGGCATGGAGGCAGAAGTTCAAGTGTCTCCGCTAGTCAGCTAGTCAAAGATAGTTTACATAGCTAGGTTGGGTATTAGGTTACACTTCTGATTGAGCATTACCATATTTATAAAGCCCTTGATTAACATTTAAAAAAATTGTATAAAAGCCAAATGGAAAAGTGGGGGCACGGGATAGGGATTTTCTGGGGAGGGGAAATGGGGAAAGGGATTGGCATCTGAAATGTAAATAAAATATCCAATAAAAAATACAAGTTAATTTGACACTATGGTAATTTAAAATTTACATATTTGACCCAAAATGTCTTCTACAATATGCCATAAGCAAAACGAACTAGGGCCCTTAATTGTATAGGCCAACCTGATTGGGCTAAAGGATACACAGATGACTGTTACAAAATTATGTCAAGAGCTCAACTGTGCCTGTGAAGGTCTTTTCAAATAGATTAGTATTTAAAGCAATAGACATAGTCAGAAGATTATCTTTACTGGTGTGGGTGGGCATTATTGAAAACAGGAAAGCTGAGATAAAACAAAAATTCAAAGGGGTTGGGGTTTACTATTTCTGCTTTAGTAATGATACTATCTTGATCTATTCTCTATTTCTTTGGCCTTTAGATTACAATGATCTTATGGTTTTCTAATTCTCAATAGGATGTGATGAGTCAGGCATAGTGGTGCACACCTGTAATCTCCCCCAGTCTTCCAAGATGCAGGAGAAAAAGAACAGAATACAAGGTAATTTGGGATACATAGTCTGAAATTGCCTTAACAATGACAACGACAATGATGATAATGATAATAGCTTGCAGCTAGCCATTGGACTGAGCACGGGGACCCCAGTGGAGGAGATGGGCAGAGACTGAAAGATCTAAAGGGGTTTGCAGCCCCATAGGAAGAACAACAATATCAACCAACCAGACCCTCCAAAAGCTCCCCAGGTCTAAACCACCAACCAAGGAGTACACATGGAGGCACCCATGTCTCCAGTTGCATATGTAGCAGAGGATGGCCTTATCTGGCATCAGTGGGAGTGGAAGCCCTTGGTTCTGTGGAGTCTTGACATTCCAGCATAGGGTAATGCTAGGGTGGTAAGGTGAGAGTAGGT
The DNA here is from genome assembly GCA_030674055.1 of Rhabdomys pumilio. Classification (NCBI taxonomy): domain Eukaryota; kingdom Metazoa; phylum Chordata; class Mammalia; order Rodentia; family Muridae; genus Rhabdomys; species Rhabdomys pumilio. The sequence goes on along the minus strand of JANHMN010000005.1, from coordinate 4,641,614 downwards.
AGGTGGGTAGGGGTGCACCCTCTTAGAGATAAAGTGGAAAGAGATGGGATAAAAGGTTTGTGGAGGGGAAACTTAGAATGGGGATAACATTTGAAATGTAAATAAATGAAATAACCAATTTTTTAAAAATTAAATTAATAATAAACAGGACTCCAGAGATGACTGAACAGCTAAAGCACTTACACACAAACACGAGGAATTGAGAGACCCCCAGAACCCATAAAAGGCAAGGCATAGTAGAACACATTTGTTATACCAATGCTTCTCTAGCCAAGCATGAGATAGAGGCTCCAGAATCCTTAGATGGATGCAGAGAGCTAATTGGGCATCTTCAGAAGGTGGAAATAAAGAAATTCTGTCTCAAACAAGATAGAAGGTGAAGACTAAACCCAAATGCTGCCATATGTTCTCCGCACAATTGCCATAGCATGCATGTACCCACATTTACACACAAGAACAAACACCACACACATGCACGAGCACACACACACAGAGAGAGAGTTTTAATAGCAGTCTTTTAATTTTTAGTTTTGTAGTCACATCATTTGCTCCAAAGCCAGTGACAACTGAATGCTAATAACAGGAAATTGGAGGTTTCAACTTGAGAAGGCAATAAATGTTTGGAAATACAATACATATTTGAATTGATCAGAAAATTTACTTTTAAAATTACCATTTAAATGTTCCCGTAATGCCATGAACACTAGAAGCAAGAAAAATACAACCTTCTTGAGATAGTTAAATAGTTTATGAAGTAAAAGATGAATAATTTTGACACACAGACATTTTAACTCTTTCTAGAGGAATAAAAAGAAAAGAAGGAAAAAAAGCAAAAGAAAGAAAATGTTGGGTGTTGACCAATTACAGTATGCTACTAAAAGCCAGCTATTATATGCATTGACCAGAGCCAGACTTTTTCAGCCATTGTAGATCAGAGAGAGATGTCCCAAATGGCACAACAAAACAAAAGAGTGAAAGGACCTTCAGAGTCAGATTCATGCCATAGTAGAAACTGACCAGTCAAATTTTGGACAAATACCTTAACTCTTCCAGACTTTAGTTTTCTAGGATATAGCCTGGGAATGATAATCCCTTTCTATATGTCGTATAATAATTATTATGCTAAAACTATAACTATATTGACATAAAATATATTGACAATAGTAAAAGTGCAGTATGTGTGCTTGGTGATGTACTAATGACTCTAGAAATGTTCTAGAGAGATCAAGAAAATCATGTTTTGGGTTTGAATAAGCTGGACTAAGGATCTTAGAAGAATGATTCCATTTTATGCAGGATTTCCTATTTAGGGAGAGAACAGAAGCACAGTGCTCATTTGATTCCTACTCTACTGTAAACTTAGACAAAATGTGTCATGAGAAAAAATAGCTCAACAATGAACTACTATGACCTCAGGGAGAAAAATTCAGCTAATATGTTGAATGCAAAAGACATCATTTTCAAGCAGTTGGTAGTTCAGGCGTGAAGGCCTCTTGAGATGCCATGAAAGGATCCAATGGTCCAAACATGATCTGTTCTTCAAGGTCAAGATTTGACTTTGACTGCCTTATGTCAGTTCTCTCTATACTTTCATTCCCATCTTGCCACAGAGAGGGTTTCTTTGAATGATTATCCTGTCTTCTTTTCTTGTATTATAGCAGTCGTATAATCTGTATGTGATAAACTCCCTTACTCCCAATAAACTCTTAGTAGGTGGTAACACAATGGCCAAAAAGCAACCCAAATTAGATATTTTTATCCAATAATAAAACACATATTTGGCAACTGAAATTCTTAGGCATAGGCTAAATGATTCTCTAGAGGAACATTATAGAACTTGGAAAAATGGTATACATTACTGGTTTAACAGAGCCAAAGTTCACAAAGCCCTCTGTAATGCCAACCAGTCTCAAACCTTTAAGAGAAGACCATGGCCATTCTTCCTTCCATATAGAGACCACTACAACACTAAGGCACAAGGTAATGGTGGCCACAGCTTGGCAGCAGCTTTAAGGAACCAGCAAGCAGAAAGACATGAAGCCTTGTATAATAAATGGCAACATAGGTACTGAGTCAACTACCTGTGCTGTTGAAACTGAAGTAGCTCTGAGTATGGAGTGTTTTTCTCTGACTCATTTTGCCACAAATTATTTCTCCTACATGATGTTAATGTTCCTACGTATCACTACAGAAACATCATTTCTTTTATTAGAACTTCTCTCTCTCTCTCTCTCTCTCTCTCTCTCTCTCTCTCTCTCTCTCTCTCTCTCTCACACACACACACACACACACATACACACACACACACACACACACACACACACACACACACACGATATCTGGTTTTTGAAATTTGAAATGCTTAAAATTTGAACATCTAACCCAAGGATTTCAGGTAAGGAAGAGTAGACTTCCATAGCACTGTGGTTATAAAAGTCAGACTCTGAAGTCAGGACTAGTTATTGTCCCAAACTGTTCCTAACAGTTTGTAGGCCTCTAGTACATTAATTTACCCCTCAAAGTCCTGACTAAAAGTGTTTCATGGCTTGTGAAATCATAACTCAGGGGCTTGTCAAATAATGTGCTTAATATTGTGAATGACCAGGAGACATCTGACATCAACCTACAACCATTTAGAAGTCAGGACCTCTAGCCTTATCACAAACTGAAAAAGATGGGATCTGATGATTCAGATACTGAAAGAGAGTTTACTGAGCAAATAAAACACTCACTACTATCCCTTAGGTTCCAATAGTCCAAACCTGATGTGTTCTTCAGGATCAAGACTTGACTCTAAAATCAACTAATACTTTGACCTTGAGTGAGTGCCTTTTGTCTTCTCTGAAACTTTGAGATGTGAAGAGGTAAATTAGATTATTTCTAAAGGCCTCCCTGTTTGAAAACACTGATTTCAAGAAAAACATACTGCAGAAGAACTATGCTGTATGGGGATTTGAAAATGTCTCACTTGCTAATTCCTGGGAGGTAGAGAAGCAAGGCAATATAATCCTTGTTTTCATAACCTAGAGCTGTGTCTAGGGCCAGGCCAGAGCAGCAGATGGACAGACCCAACTCCTAGATGTTTGTAATTGATCAGGACACACTATAATGAAGTAATTTTCTTGTCTTCATTCCCCATGTCAGCAGGGGCCTGTCTGCCACGCAGGAAGGGTGACAGAGTAATCTGAGCCACAGCTGAAAACCTGCTTTTTCTCCACAGTTATTTAGCCTGCCATGAGCTGTGGCAGGGGCGGGAAAGAGTCCAGACAAGCAGGGAGATTTGGCTGCTTTCAAAATATCATATAGGAACTTTAAAAATTGAACTGATTTATGCTCTGTAATGTTTTCAATAATGTGTAAATTAAGTTAGAACTTGAATCTCAGTTTAAGGAGAAATTTTATATGTTACCAGGCATGGAAGAACCACAGGGAAAAAATACTGATTGTATGATAACATTCCCTCTGCTTTACCAAGAACTGCGTTTTGCATAAATAATGGATTCTGAAGAAGGATATGTAACATGCATTACTTTTTAGCATCAAAGAAGCTCAGAATTACCCGAGGGTCTAAGAATTCCTCTGGGATTTATGAATCTCAATTCAGGAGAAAGCCTCCCACTGCACACCTGCCTCCAAGAACTGCAAATGCAAGGCACTGTTGTGGGAACCTGGCACAAAATTCGACCATCCAATTTGAGCCATGGGCATTCTGGACCCATAATCTTCCTCTAACCAGATTCTGGATTAGGGGGAAAAATCCACTGGGAAACTATGGGGAAGTTAATGCATCCCAACTCATGGACACTGTTAAAGGCCAAGTTGTATGACTCAAAGTAGCTGCGGCTGTGGAATGCCTTGCACGTGTTCATTCTCTGAGCCAGAAGCTCATTTTTCCCTTAAATTTTTATTGTTTTGCACTGTTTTTAACCTCAGAGATTTTACACTGGCTAGATTTGCAGTGAACAGAAGAAAATACCACTAAAGGAAAACCAGTTGCAGATGGTATTAAAGCAAAGAAAACAGAAAATGTAACTTAGATCTATCTGCTTGGTGCAGACCATTTATAGGCATATTCCAGCACTTGTAACTATCTAGACAACTCTCCTGAGGACAAGAGAACTTGAGTGTGTCAGTAAAATCAACCTATTTTGTATGAGTCTGATTTTAATCTTTTAAAGTAAAAATAGCAAACAGATTTGGGGCTATTGTGCTTGTCTTCCTGGTCCTATTAGAACCATCAAGTGGTGTTTGCCCAGCTTATGGACAGGCAAACACCACTTGCATTACTAAAAACCTTTGCTAGAATTTAACATTCTAGCTAGTCATAAAAAGTACTAGAAATATAGTAAGTGGACTTGAGAGAACGTAAGTTATTATATGCTATTAATATGTTACCCAGAAGTTTTGATATGATACTCACAACTATAATGAAATCAAAGTATAGTGATGGCAAGTCATACTAGATACAGCATTGGCCAGAGCTTCACGCTGATGGAGTAGACAGAAAAACAAGGCACTTGAAATGGGAAAGAGACAACTGGAGCTTGACCTCTGTATATGCTAGGAATAGCTCCACTTTGTCTGAGGTAAGTAGAAGGTTAATAACTTTTAGGTCACTGGAACTATTAGAGCTCAAGTCATTACATCAAATATACTAGTAAGGCAAGTCTGGTAAATAGAAAGCTGAAGAAGATCTAGCCAAGGTAGTCCGTCAATGCCTAGACCCACAACAACATTCTGGGGCAGATCCAGACGTTCTGAATCCAAGGCTAGGCTTTAGGGATATGGGTTTGTTTTTATGCCAAAAAATATAGCCATATTCATGACCATCCCATCTGATGCAGTAGTTAGTAGCAGTCAAAATGAGCCAGGGTCAAAAAAGACAAATGTCACATTTTCTCTTAAAATATGAAAATAAAATGGAAGCTGGAGGAGGAATGGATCTAAAGAGAGGATGGGAAAGGAGGGTGTATGTGGAAAAGAAATATATAGAATGTTCTCTGTCACATGTCTAGATGTACAGTACATACGATAATCTAGATGACATGAAAGGAAAAGTATTTCAGCAGGAATGAGGAAAAAGGAAAAAGTACAATGATCTAAGGCCCTTGTATATTTAGTAAAATAATTGTTAATAATGATAGTGAAGAAAATTAGTGGCTGTGTAAACCTGGCATAAATACAGAATTTGCATTGTAAAAAAATGTATCAATTAATTTGTTTTTGATTCCACAGAAAATCTGAGTTAGTTCAGATAGATGTTATTTTCATTCTGATAAAGAAAGATACTTCTTGCCTTGTGTATACTTGACAGGCAAGTATAGAAGAGACTAGCCTAGTGTCTACTACTTGGGTTTTCCTACCAACCTTTTACCCTGTTAGAACTGAACAGTATAAAACAGCCAAATTTCCCCTGGTGAATAGCACATCTCAATAGGGCCCCCATCCTGGGCCGCTTAGGACAATGGCTGCTTCATTTTCCAGTAAGTCTGTAATTTGAAAACTGGATTATGATGAGAAGTATCTGGAGTCTGATAAAAGCTAATTACAGTTAAGGAATATGAAAATGGGGCGTTCAGGAAAAGATTGGCTTCAACTACTGCCTAGGCAGAATAATCAAGAAATTAGCAGAAAGTGATGGCAACCATAAAGAGGCACTAGAGGATAATTGAAGTATTAAAATTAAAAATATGCTAGCAAGTGGTCTTTCTCTAGAGAATTCAGAGCATTGTCTTTGCTATCAGGACATAATACAGCTGAAGAGCTTTTCAACAAGGCAATGAGGGTTCAGTAGAATAGATGTCTCCCAAGTAGGGCTAAATAACTGTGGCTGGTGCACATACATGGAATATGGAGACCCCTGACTGGGCACTACACTTTTAAGATTGCTTTGACAAAATAAAGTAAATACAGAGATCTGTAATCAGAGAAAAGGGTCTCAACTCACAGCATGGGCAAGCCTTGAGGTGGCCAGGCTTTTAGCTGGTGCAGTAATGGCTTTTGACAGACACAGTTTTTCAGTTATTTTATAGACTATTGTGAAGAGAAGAAATGCAGTCTCTAGATTCTCAAAGGAATAGTAAAGTCTACATTTAAAACATTTCAACTCAGTATTGTTGAGCTTCTTTTATGTATTATAAAACAGAAGATAGTGTTAATATATAATCTCACATAATCCTTGAGATCATCCATGAAGTAAGATCAGATATGAAAAAATAAAGCTAATCACCTTTTTCTCACAATTTGCCAGGCTGGAGGTTCAAAATGACAACATGAATTCCCAAAGTTCATGTGAGGGGAACTGAACCTTCACTTCAGATCTACTCTTCTATTCTATTCTATTCTATTCTATTCTATTCTATTCTATTCTATTCTATTCTATTCTATTCTATTCTATTCTATTCTATTCTATACTATGTCCAATTCTTTTTGCACTACATAATCCAGGGTTTAATTGGATAGAAGAAACAATCAATATTTAGAGATATGCAACAATGAAAACCATCCTTCTTGAGGCAGCAGTGTCTCTATCATTTAAGACACCCAGCTAGAATATGGGCAGAAATTTTCAGATATTTAGATCACATGTAATAAAAATTATCTACCAACACTAAACTGTTTGGACCTGGCCACTTCAAAGACATTCATGAAGTAGGTAGGGTACATGTTATATAGATTTCCAGCACTGATCCCTAGTAACTAGAAAGAAAAGAGATCAGTGACTCACCAATCATTCTAAAGCCTCCCTTGAGCCTCCTAATCCAAAGGCTCTTTACTATCCACTTCATAATATTCCCTAATTTGACAGCAATCTTCTCTTTTCTTATCTTCTGAGGTAAGATAAAAAATGTGTGTGTGTGTGTGTGTGTGTGTGTGTGTGTGTGTGTGTACATGCAGTGACATGCAGTTGAGTGACATGCAGATGAGCTAGCCTGGTTATACAGCTTAGAGTTGAGGATAGTTATATGAAACATGGGAGAAACATGAGGTGATCTACTACAAAGTGGTGCTTGTCAACATTTTTAAATAACTGATCATTTTAGAAAGCATAGTATCTCCCTTAAGCTATTCCCCAATCCTAATCGTCTATCTCCAGCTTCATTATAGAATCCTTAAGAATATGCTTCATGCTTATCTATTGCCTGCTCACCTTCTTGTCATCCTCTGACAGAAATGGGCTCTCAGATCTCATATGCTCCCTGGATAATCTTGAAGTATAAAGATACTTTCTGGCTGGGGATTAATATAAATTCCGACACAATTTCACTCATAATATGACAGAAATAGGTACTCTAACACAATTATTCTTATAGTAGAATTTGGAGAGACTATAAATGTTTTTATATCATCACATACCATCTACTCCTCCAGAAGAATTCCATGCAGTTTAAATGTAATATTTTAACACAAATAGAAGAAAATCAAAGCTGTTTAAACAAGAGAGAAAATAGAAGTGCTGGTATTACTAAGGAGTTAAGAGGACAGATGATTCTATGGAAAGCCCTGAGTCAAACATTCCAAACTATGATACCTACAGAAGTCAGGCAGGTTACACAAATGGGTGAATCAAGATAAGTTTAAGGCTATTGGAAGATGGAAATCTAATGGAACTAAGGAGCCTTTCTATTCCCAAAAGCTACAGGAGAGTTTTAAAACACAACACTAGTTGACTACAACTCATCTGTAGGTGATGTTCTGGCTTCAGTTTATGACTATTGACTCAAATAAAAAGAAACCTAAAGGTAAACATGATTTCACTCTGTAGTTCCTAAAAGACTAAGCAAGAACAGACAGGTAATGGACTAAAGACACTTCATCATCTTGCAGATACAAGTAGACTGTTCTATCAAGAGAAATTACCTGTTTCTTATTTCAGTCTTCTAACAGAAATTTCTACTTACATCTTTGCTTCAGTAGACGAACACAAAATAATGAATGGATAGTATACTTAGAGGGAATGTTACTTAAGAAATGTACTGCTATCCCACATATGGTGTCTATTACAGAGACACTCAGGAAAATTCGAATGTATAATGTTAAACTATAGTGCTGGGAAGCATTTCCACAGAGAACAGAATGACACAGACCAAGTCTGTAGCTCCCTAGTGCTCTGGTATGAAGTAGGGAAAAAGCTTTGAAAATGTAGAATGTCCTGAAATTGACACTCTTTAATATCAATGGCTTCCTCTGGGCTTTAACAGGAACTGTGATGGAGATAACTCAGATCACAGCTCCCAAAAGTAGACTAGAAATAATGGGGAGGTGCTTTTCAATGTTGACACAGAGGATCTATAACCAACTCAGCATGGAGGTAGCTGGAGTATCACCTGCATGCTTTTCTCAAGAGGCAACTTCTCTCATACATTTGGGATGTATTCTTTCTCCAGTCAGGCTTTATCTATAGTACATCTGTTCGTACCAACGATACACCAGAGGCTGTGATAACATCCATTCCCACTGCTTTAAATACCAACTCTATCATCATGGCTTCCAAATTGATATTCTAGTCTAGACATTGCACTAAGCTACAGACTTTCATAAACTGTTCTCTTTCCATCCCCCTTTGCATGTCTCACAAGTATCTTAAATCTGTCACAAGCAAAAGTAGGCTCTAGAGTTTTAAGTGTTCCACTTCTGTTCCTCTCCTACTCTTATCCACTTTCAGGCCAGAAACCAGACAAGACATCATTCTTGTCCCTTCTTGACATCACAGCAGAAACAACAAAGAGCTTAGGCCCTGATGTTTACTAACCAGACTTAAATCACACAGCTCTTTTTAACAATTTGTGTGGCATCATTCAAGTCATTCCAAATCTCTAAGACTCCCACTGAAAAAAAAGAATGAGTAACAACTGTTTTATAGATAACTCATGAATGAAATAAGATAGAGACTAATAAGATCTTAGAATATTGGACTGAAATACCTATTTAACAAATCTTATGTCATTGTCTCTCTTCTCACTTTGTATTATTCCTAATGGTAATTGTATTATTCTATAAAATGTTGATAATGGAATTTACATTATAATGATGTTTGGCTAATTAAATGGTATAATACACATATACTACATATAGTATCAGTTCTTTGATAAATAGTAATTTTAGTGGTAATTATTAGTTTGTCAAAGCATCAAAGATAATTAATTGTTATTCCTCAAAAATATCTTGGGGAGCTACTAAATTTTTGGCATTTTGATAGATGATCAAACCTATGATGCCCATATCCTGGCTTGTATGAGAGTTTCTTTTCTAGTGTGGATATGGAAAGACAACAAACATAATAGGGGAATTGAAAAGTCTGGTAGTTAGTGAAGAGTATAGCAGTAAAGAATAATGCTTTAAGGTAAAATTAGAGAGTAGAAAGGGGAAAAGGTTACAGTTTAAATCAGAATGGTTAAAGGAGTCTTCTGAGTAAAACCACAAAGTTTGGGAGGATGAAGTGTGTGCCCTGAGATGAATCTATAAGGAACAGCAGAGTTCAGTGTGATTGAAATAGTAAGACTGAGAAAGAGAGTGATGTCAGATGAAGTCAGATAGGTAATAAAGGGCTTTGTCAGCCCTTATAAGGACTGTGACTTTTATTCTGAGAGGACAAACCAGTGTAAAATTTTTGTGACAGCAAAAAAATGTGTTTTATTATTTACTCTGCTGTACTGAGATCAGACAATAAAGAGCTGAGGTAAGAGTAGAAGCAGAGAGACTAATCAAGGGGCTATTGCAATAAAGCCATAGATGATGGCAGATTAGATCAACATAGTGTCAAGAAAGGTTAACCAATATTTGAATTGTGGATATACGTTTAAGGTAGAGCTTTGCTGACTAGAAAGCATTATAAACATCTAAGAATTAAGTATAATTTCAAGTATTAGAGCCAGAGCATTATGATTCAAGTACCAGCTGTTGAATTGAAATCCAAGTAGAAAATTATATTCACAGCAGCTGAGGCTACAGACAGCTAAAACTCTGTCTCCACCTAGAACAACTGTGGCCCCAAGAGTTAAGCAAAATTCAACAGTAGAGAGCTATCTGGAAAATGCTTAAAGTTGTAGAAATACAACAGCACAATTTCAAATATTCTATAGGTCAAGAGAGGTCTCAGTATGTTTATCCAAATTAAAAGGACAAGCCAAGAAAGAGGAAAAAGTCATTTTAATTCGCATTTACTTGGTAGCTAAGGATGTTGAACAGCTTGAAGAATATTTATCAGACATTTGTGTTTCCTTTAAGGAGACCTGTTCTCTTTTATTTGTACTTTTAGTGAGTGTGTGTGTGTGTGTGTGTGTGTGTGTGTGTGTGTGTGTAATGTGGTCACAGAATTGAAACTAGAAAGGAGACTAGGGAAAAAATTTCAATGAAAAGGGGAAAGGGTAATAGAACCCCTGTGAAAGTGGAAGGGAAAGGCAGGATTGATGGGAGAGAAAGATGGAGAATAAAATGGAAAAAAATATTCTTGAAAATATCATAATAAAGAATAATACCTTGTATGCTAATTAACAAAAGTAAAGAAAATACAAAGCAATATTTCTCATAAATGCAAAGCTCATCAACAAAATATTATAAAATACACAAAAAATAAATTATGACCAATTGTAATTTATCATTAAATTTTAAGACTAGTTCATTGTTCAGTAGCCAATACATGAAGTACATGATATTAGCAATATGAAAGAATACATTTGTGACCCTATAAGTAGAGGAAGTACACATCCACGAAATACATATCTTCAATTAATAATGGAAAGGCATATATAAAAATCTTTGACAAGGATCATATTCAATGGTTAGAGACTGATGACTTTGCCCCTCAAGACTGGGAATGATAATGCCTGCTTTCACTCCTCCTGTTCAACATCATAGTAGAATCTTTAGTGCACGGTAAAAAAAGAAAAGAAAAGAAAAGAAAAGAAAAGAAAAGAAAAGAAAAGAA
>JANHMN010000005.1:4598002-4630677 GCA_030674055.1 Rhabdomys pumilio | reverse complement strand
AAAAGAAAAGAAAAGAAAAGAAAAGAAAAGAAAAGAAAAGAAAAGAAAAGAGAAAAACAAAGAGCCATACTGACTGGAATGAGAAATAAAATCATCTTATTTAATTTGCTATGATTGTTTATATAAAAACTACCAAAGAATCTCCATTAAAAACTTGGAAATAACAAAGGAGTTCATTAAATGTAACAGGATACATGCCAACATACAAAATTCCACAATATTACTACATATTAGTAATTCGAGGTTTGGAAAGCAATTTTAAAAATAATTGCAATAGTTTTTTAAAATGAAATGCTAAGTGTAAATCTAATAAAACATTCTGTATGTGGATACTGAAAATCACAAAACATTTGTAAAAAAAAAACCTGGAGGACCAACTGTATTTACATATTGAGATGCTATATAGTAACCATAGCAATTATTTCAAAATTGTTCCACAAATTCCATGAAATGTCATTCAAAATCCCAGAATAATGTTTTTTAAAATATAAACAAGGTTATTCTAAAATTACAAGAAAAATATAGAATAAGCAAAACAATTTTGATATAATAAAGTCAGAAGTATTAGATTACCCAATTTCTAATATATACAACACATTATATACATTAATATAGAGTGTGTGGCATTCATGTAGTGATAAACATGTAGATCGTTGTTCAATTTACTCTAAAATTGCAAGGTTGGTTCATTATTCTATAACAAATGGATATAATCTACCACATTAACGGCATAAAAAAATCACAATCCTATCAACTGGCATCAAAGAATTATTTGATAAAAGCCAAAATGTATTTCTGGTTACTAATTTATTACTAGTCAATTAACATTTGGCAAACAAAAACGAGTCTTTTCAATGAATGGTTTTGAAATTGGTGGGCATGTAACAGGAAAGCAAACAATCCCAAACCTCCCTAACATTGTATTCTATAAAACCTTAAATAGATCATCAATCTAGTACAACAAAATTAAAAACATATCACTTTGATTCTTTTGAAGGAAACATTGAAGAAAATTTTCCAAAAGCTCAAGTTAGGCAAGGAGATCAATATACTGATGATAAGAGTTAATAGATGGGATTTCATCAAAAACAATTCTTTGCTATTCAAAATGATCATAAAAACATAAAAGAAATTCTTAAAACTGGGGAAAATACATTTCTAATAGCATAACTGACAAAGATATCATACTTTAATCATACAAAGGAATCCAACTAGAACCTGAGTAAAAGGGCACACATTTGTAATACCAGCACTGGGGAAGCTCACATAACAGGATCCTAGGTTAGTTCAGCTTGGACTAAGATAGGGATACTGTCTGTCTCAAAATACACACACACACACACACACACACACACACACACACATACACACAGACACACAAACCATGAGGAATGAGGTTAGAAAAAGAGTAACAAAAAAAAAAAAGAAAGAAAGAAAGAAAGGACCTGAAAAGAACCTTTACAATAGCTGGTAAATGTGCATATGAGAAGAAATTCATCATCATTAAATATAAGGAATATCCAATTAAACCCAATGAATTTTCAAAAAATGTCTATCAAAATTCTAAAATATTAAAAAAGCAACAAAAATGAGACAGATTCTCCTATATTTCTAATGGGAATTTAAAATTCCACAGTCAAAAATCAAGTGGCCATTGGTGTGTGGGTTTATTTCTAGATCTTTGAATTAATTCCATTGATAAATGTCTCTTTTTATGGCAATACCATGCAGTTTTTACTACAAGTTTTCTGTAGTACAGCTTGAAATCAGGAATGGTGATACATCCAGAAGTTCTTTTATTGTACAGGATTGTTTTAGCTATCCCGAGTGTTTTGTTGTTGTTGTTGTTGTTGATGATGATGATGGTGGTGGTGGTGGTGGTGGTGGTGGTGGTGAGTTGTTTTTTCTTTTATTTTTTATATGAAGTTGCAAATTGCTCTGTCAAGGTCTGTAAAGAATTGTGCTGAAATTTTGATGTGGATTGAATTGGACCTGTAGATTGCTTTTGGTAAGATGGCCATTTTTACTTATGTTAACCCTACCAGTCCATGAGCATTGGAGATTTTTCCATCTTCTGATATTTTCTTCAAATTCTTTCTTTAGGGACTTTAAGATCTTGTCATACAGATATTTCACTTGCCTAGTTAGAGGTTCACCAAAACATTTTATATTATTTGTGGCTATTTTGAAGGATGTTGTCTCCCTGATTTCTTTCTTGGCCCATTTATCTTTTGTATAAAGAAGAGCTACTGATCTTTTTCTTTTTTAGTTAATTTTGTATTCAGCCATTTTTCTGAAGGTTTTTATCAGCATATACTCAAAAGATGTTAAACCATTCCACAAGGACACTTGCCTAACTATGGTCATATCAGCTTTATTTATAATAGCCAGAAGATGGAAACAACCTACATGTCCCTCAATAGAAGAATGGATAAAGAAAATGTGGTTCATTTACACAATGGAATACTACTCAGCTATTAAATAACAAGAACATCATGAAATTTGCACACAAATGGATGGAATTATAAAATATCATCCTGAGTGAATAAACCCAGACCCCAAAAGACATGCATGGTATGTACTTAATTTATAAGTGAACATTAGCCATAAAGTACAGGATAACCATACTACATTCTGCAGACCCAAAGATGCTAAGTAACAAAGAGGGCCCAAGAGAGGATACTTGAATATCATTAAGAAAGGGGAAATAAAATGGACATCTGAGTTAGCTAGAGGGAGAGAACTGGTAGGAGAGGGGGTGAAGAGGGGAACACAGTAGAGATCAGATATGGGGAAGGGGAAGGGCTGGGAAAGAGATTGGGAGTTGGTGGGGGACAGTTCTGAGGCAGGAGAGACTCCTGGGAGTCTTTAGGGGTGACCCTAGTTGAAACTATTATCAGCAGGAGATATAGCACCTGAAGAGTTCACCTCATGTATGCCAGTGGGACATCCAGTGGAGGGAGACATTAACTCACTCACAAAACCTTCAACCCCAAATGTGTTCCGCCTATACTATGCACATGGATAAATATTGAGGAAAGACTGGGGGATTGGCCAACCAATGATGGGCCCAACTTGAGACCCATCCAAAGGGCAAGAACCAATCCCTGACACTATTAATGATGCTCTGCTATGCTTGCAGACAGGAGCCTAGCATAACTGTCTCCTGAGAGGCTTCATCCAACAGCTGATGGAAACAGGTGAAGGGACCCACAATCAACAACAGGCAGAGTTGGAAAGTCTTGTGGAAGAGTGGAAGGAAGGATTGAAGGGAGGAGGGAAGGTCAAGGACACCACAAGAAAACCTACAGAGCCAACTAACCCTAGGCCATTGGAGACTGAGTCACCAATCAAAGGGTATGGACTGCCTTGTTTGGCCTCAGTGGGAAAGGATGTGCTTAGTTCTGTTGTGACTTGATGTATCAGGGTGTATGGGTACTTATGGGGGACTTCCCCTTCTCTAAGAAGTAGGGCAGGGGGTAGTGGGGGAGGAGCACAAGAGTGGGACTGAGAAGAGAAGAGGGAAAGGGGCTTTGAGCAGGCTGTAAAGTGAATAAATAAATTAATGAAGAAAAATAATAAAATAAATTGCCACAGTCTGGATAACAGGTAAACATACACTAACCCCATGATCTACCATTAGCACTCTTGGACAGTTTTCCAAAACAATTAAAACTTAGATTCATACAAAGCTTCTCTGTGCTCATATTTGCTTTGTTCTAATAGTCCCTAAATATGAAAGCAATCTAAATGTCTTTCTATACCTTAATGGATGTTCTAGTTTCATTTTTACTGCTATGATAAGATATCCCCACCAAAAGCAACCTGGAGGAAAAAAAGTTTTATTCTGCTTCCAATTTCAGATCATAGTCCATCTCTTAGGGAAGTCATGGCAGGGATTTGGTGCAGGAACTTAAAAATAGGTCTGGTTGTTATGCCATAAAGCATTATCTCTGACCAAGTAACTTACTTCATATCCAAGGAAGGTACCATGGAGAATGCTGATTAATAGCTTGCTCATAGGCTCATGCATACTTAGCTAGCTTTCTTGTACAGCACAATATCACCTGCTTTGGGGTGGTGATACCCACAGTTGGCAATCCCTACAGAAATGTCTATAGACAATCATATCTAAAAAGTTCCTCAGCTGAGTCATTTCTCTCATATGATTCTAGTATGTATCAAGTTGACAGTTATCACTAACCAGGACAATTGATAAACAAATTGTAATAACAACTTTCAGTGGAATAATATTCAGCAATAAAAATCTATGAACTGCTGTTCATAGAATCACTTTGGATGAATGTTAAAGCCATTATGCTGAATCAAAGGTTTCATTTACAAGTTATAAGTCATATCATCTATTCATATACCTTAATTAACAAATGAAAAACTTAATGGTGACAAATACTATAGGATTGTATCAGATTCTAGACTCTAGTTCTATTACCATAGATGTATATGTGTATGTGTGTATGTTTACACTTAATGTTGAATTATGAACTTCTAAAACAAATTATATCATATTATATTTGTCTTTGAACTTCTGATCCATTATGCACAGGAGGCAAAGCATAGAATAACTTGCTATAGACTTCTAAAATCATATATAAAGATACTAATGAACAGAATCAGAAACAGAATGCAGATCATGTCCTTTCACATTTGTACACTTCTTTAGTTCCCAGGAATGGCAATTTTTCCAGCATATCTTCTCTGAGAACATTAAGCACTCTTTTAGCTCATACACATTCCAGCCACTCTATGCATCAGGCAAAATAAAGGACAATGCCATCTCAGGGTGGTCTAGCTCTGTGCAATTCCAAATCTTGACAAACGAAGTATTGCAGTAAATATTTAAATTGGCCGCTGGTCAAGCCGACTATCTAAGCTGTGGCAGCTCTGCCTAGCTCAGCCACCATGTTCCATGGCCAGAGGCCACATGCATGCTGCAGCTAGAAACAGCCTGCTAGAAACTCCAGCCCTGCCACCCATGAGATGCCAGCGTGGGAGATGGCTCTGCCAATCTTTCACACTGTCTCTGCAAGGCTGGGCATTGCACAGACCATCCTGTCAACCATGCAGGCTCAGTACAAATGAGACTCTAATGCTTAGATTATCCAAAGGTTTATATATTTGGTAATGATCAATAACAAGATGCCCACTCAATCAGAGGTGTAACCCAATACTCAACCTAGATATACCAACTACTTTTTGACTGTGGGAGACACATGAACATCCACATTCATGTTCTCCTCTCTCTCATTTCTCCCTTCTCCTCCTCTTCCTCTCCTTATTACTCCTACCTTAGCTCCTTAACTAAGCTCTTGCTGAGATGGTCAAGGGGGTTTTCATTGGTTCATTGGGGGTTTTCATCGACTGTAAAATTTGTGGTAAATTGGCAAGGTGCTCTAAACCAGTTTATAGAACTTTAAAAGAACTGTCAGGAGCATATTTTTAGATGTATCTTCTAATATTCCAAATTCTGATGGTTTTAAGCCAAATCCTTAGAATAATCTTTTTAAAGTCATGCTGTCAAATATGTGGATCTTGGCAAGCCATGCATTGTTTTTCTCTCAGCTTAGCAAGTTGTTATGCTTTGTGCTTTGTTGTTTTGTGGCCAGAATGTAGCACTTGTCCATTTGCTAATTTTTATGAGACTAAAAGGTGATTTCTGGATACATATTTGTTTTACAGCATTTGTGAAGATTGCAGCATTGAGATGGAACCATGTTATCCCATTTTAACCAATCAAACTCACTTGACCATCCAAATCAATTATATATCTCATAAACTAAAGCAGGTGTTCATTCTAGTCTTGTCTGTCATAAACACATTCAAACACTGTGAAAGCAAATCATACAAAATAAATGAAGTCAGACAAATAAATCCTTTCACAAATTAACATGGAGCATCCTTTATTTACTCTTTCAGATGGCTATTGTCTTTGTGGAAGCAGCTACCAGGCTGAAGCTCTCTGCTGGGAGTACCACCCATCCAATTCCCACACTTTCATATTCCATGGTCAGCCAGAAGCTCATGTGTGGGGATGTCTGTCTATCTAGGCCTCCAAAGAGGCTTCATCACTCCTCGAGGACACTGTTCTCTGTGTTACATAAGAATAAAGAAAATGAAAGACAAAGATAGTACATGCTACTTGTCATTTTAGTTTAGGTCACTTGCTCTTGCTTTACCAGTGACTTTAACATTGCTGGTCTCAATATTGTCTACACATTAGAATCAGCTTGACAACTTCTGATCAGCATTCATGCCAGAACAATTGAAAATCTGTTGGATTTTCAGGCTGGAGAGATGACTTGGTGTTTGAAAGCACTGACTGCTCTTTCAGAGGTCCTGAGTTCAATTACCAGCAATGTCATGGTGGTTCACAATCATCTGTAACAGAATCTGATGGCCTCTTCTGGTGTGTCTGAAGACAGGTGCAGTGTGCCCATATAAATAAAAATAAATAAATCTTTTTAAAAAAATCCAATGAAAGTTATACAAATTTATACTTATCACAAATCTAACTTATTTGAGACTTTTACATTCCATACTGATTTTATAAATATGGACTTGCAATTTTAGAGAAACATGCCTAGGAGCTTGAGAAATATTGGTCAAAGAAAATATTGGCTAAGAGGAAGGTATAAAGGATGACCAAGCCAGCTCGGTCAGTCAGCTGGGTCTTAAGGAGGAGAGTGAGGATTGGAAAAGAAAATTATAACATATTCCAGCCCATACTGAGGCTGAAGCAGGTTTATTTTTCTCCAGCCTGCTTTTATATCATTCTAGGTACATCCAAAAAACACTGTCAGTTCTTAGATCAAAGACAAAGTAATCAAGCAAAGTAGTAAACAAGAAGCTCACACTAGGTAGCAAAGTCCCATGGTTTGCTATATCACTGTTTCTAATATTCTTATCTAAGCCTACTTCCTTGCTTGAGCCCACTGACAAATGCCAAATTTCTAGAAGTGGCATTAAAAGCTCCCAAAAAAAGGAAATCTTGAACTCATACATTAAGATTGACTATGGTTAGCAGCAATATATATTGCATACTTGAAAATTGCTAAGAGGTTATATTTTAAATATTTTCATCACAGAAACACAGAAACATAAATATACTAAGTGGTGCATATACTAATTAGGTCTGTTTAACCATTTTATAGTATGTGTATAGATACAGATATTTTTCACATAACATTATTGTTGATTCTTAGGGAGTTTTACATCATGCACCCCAATGAAAAAATCTCTTCAGATTCTTTCCATGTCTAGTCTCACTGTGACACCCCTTAAAAGAAGTAAAAAATAAAGACAGCCTTTAAAATGGGAAAGAAAAAATAAAAAGAAAAAAGAAAGTTTACTTTGTGTTATCTATATATTTGTTGAAGCATGATTAAATTTTTAGTGGCCTGCTCCTTAAATAGAACTGGGGTCTTTCCCCTCCCACATCCTTGCCAGATGTCATCAATTGTGTAGAGATACTCTTTGGCATCTCCATTAAATTTTTTAAGAGTTGTCTTTGGTGGCTTCCTGTCTAGGCTTTTAGGGGGGTGGGACTTGAGGGGGTAGCAGTTGTCACAGTAACTTTCCATATCTTTCCCTCTCAAATATGTATCTTCAGTCATCAACAGCAAAAGGAGCCTCCTTGTTCTTCATAGTCAGCAGGAAAACAAATCATGGTCCTCCACTTAGTGTCTAGCAATAGCATAGACCATGAATATGGCTCCTGCTGCAGTAGGATCATGAACCCAGACAAGCCCCTCAGAAGCTGCCCTAATGATGGACACCAGCATGGCCTTAGGTAGCAGTTGTAGACGCCCACATCAATATGCACCCCAGTGGCAGCATAACCTATGGACATCAACATGTCTTGAGGCTGCAGCACAAACCACAGACATCCACATGGCCTTTGGTGTCAACATGGGCCAAGGGCATCAACACAGACCTTAGCTGAAGCAGGATCCCATGGACTGAGGCATGGGCCCCAGTAGCAGCATGAGCCCAGACATTACTATAGCCTCAGGTGGCAGTGCAGGCCACTCAGATCATTACAGCCCCTGATAGCAGTATGACCTATGAACATCAATGTAGCAGCACAAACTACAGACTTCTTCATGGCCTCTGGTGACAAACTGGACTGTGGCCATCAATACAGACTCCAATTGCAGCAGGGCCTTAGACCTATATATGGCCCTTGGTGACAGCAAGGTTTCAGACATCACCATGGTCTCAGGTGACAGTTTAGACTACTCTTATCAACATGGCTCCTGTTGATGACCCAACCCAAAGGCTTTGACATGGCCCCAAGAAGCAGTACAGACCATAGCTATTCATCTGCATGGCCATCAGTATAAACATGTGCCACAGACATGATTCTGTTTCCCAGCAGGGCAGGGCAAAAGCATGGCATGGGGCCCAGCTTCTGGTTCTTCTTCTACCATGTTCTTGCCTGAAGATAATTTTTAAGTAACATAAGTTTTAGTAAACTAAAACTAATATTTAATGTATAAGCTATACTAATGGCTATCACATACTGCTAAGTGACAAGTATCTCATTATATTTATAGAAATCGAGACTTAGAAACATCAATTTTCTCAAGGTCATTATGCTGATAAGCAAACGGATTAAGAACCAAAGTTCAGGCAGTCTGTCTCCAGATCATGCAGAATTACTTCTTTCTACTCATAGATCTTCCTTCATCTTCACACCAAATTGGATCTCTGGCTTTGTCTCCTGTTTCCTCCCTTTCCCCATAAATATACAGCCACATTTCAGACGGTTTTCCCTTGACCTTGAACCTCTGCTTTCAGAAGTGCCCTGTAGTTCCTTACCTTTTAGCCTCATCTACCAGAACCACACATTGTACCCACCACTAACACTGCCCTTTGACAACTGTCCCAGTTCATTTATGTTGCTGTGATAAAATAATCTGGCAAAACAGCTAAGGGATGATGAGATGTTTCAGTGGAAAAAGCCTTATGCTACTAGCCTGATGACCTAATTTGATCTTCAGACTCCACATGGTAAAAGGAAAAAATTCACTTCCACAAATTATTCTTAGAGCTTGACATACATGTGCACAAACACACACACACACACTACAAATTATAATTTTAAAATTAAAGTAATTTAGGAGAAATGCTTTGGTTTTCATTTTAGTTTACAACTTCAAGTTTTAGCCCATCATTGTGGGCAATTCACAGTGGCAAGAGCTTGAAGTAGCTAGTGACATGCATGGTCAAGAGAAAAGAATGCATATGTGCCTAGCTACCTCCAAGCTTGTGTTCAGATCCATTGATTACTTATCCATTAATCTGCTGATGAATTTAGGTTGATCTCAAAGAAATTAAGGAGAACACAGGCAGACAGATAGAAGCCCTTAAAGAGGAAACACAAAAATCCCTTAGGGAATTGGAAGAAAAAATAACCAAACAGCAGAAGGAATCAAAGAAAACCATCCAAGATCTAAAAACAGAAGTAGAAACAATAAAGAAATCACAAAGGGAGACTATCTGGAGATAGAAAACCTAAAAAAAGGATCAGGAGTCATAGACACAAGTATCACCAACAGAATACAAGAAATAGAAGAGAAAGTCTCATGTGCAGAAGATACCATGGAAAACATTGACACAACTGTCAAGGAAAATGCAAAATGCAAAAAGCTACTAACCCAAAACATACAGGAGATCCAGGACACAATGAGAAGGCCAAACCTAAGGATAATAGGTATAGATGAGGGGGAAGACTCTCAACTTAAATGACCAGTAAATATCTTCAACAAAATTATAGAGGAAAACTTTCCTAACCTACAGAAAGAGATGTCCATAAATATACAAGAAGCCTACAGAACTCCAAATACTATAGACCAGAAGAGAAATACCTCCCGTCACATAATAATCAAAACATCAAATGTACAAAACAAAGAAAAAATACTAAAAGCAGTAAGGGAAAAAGGTAAAGTAACATATAAAGGACGACCTATAAGAATTACACCAGACTTCTCACCAGAGACTATAAAAGCCAGAAGATCCTGGACGGATATCATACAGACCCTAAGAGAACACAAATGCCAGCCAAGACTACTATACCCAGCAAAACTTTCAATCAATATCGATGGAGAAACCAAAATATTCCATGACAAAATCAAATTTGCACAATATCTTAACACAAATCCAGTACTTCAAAGGATAATTGGGGGAAAACTCCAACACAAGGAGAGAAACTACAACCTAGAAAAAGCAAGAAAGTAATCTTCCAACAACCCTAAAAGAAGACCCCTACACAAACATAACTCCAACACCAATAATAACAAAAATAACAGGAAACAACATTCATTATTCCTTAATATCTCTTAATATCAATGAACTCAATTCTCCAATAAAAAGACATAGACTATCAGACTGGATATATAAACACAACCCAGAATTGTGCTACATACAAGAAACGCACCTCTGTGAAAAAGACAAACACTACCTCAGAGAAAAAGGATGGAATACAATCTTACAAGCAAATGATCCCAAGAAACAAGCTGGAGTAGCCATTCTAATATCAAATAAAATCAATTTTCAACCAATAGTAATCAAAAAAGATAAAGAAGGACACTTCATATTCATCAAAAGAAAAATGTACCAAGAGGAACTTGCAATTCTGAACGTCTATGCTCCAAACGCAAGGGCACCCACATACATAAAAGAAACTTTACTAAAACTTAAAGCATATATTACACCCCACACAATAATAGTGGGAGATTTCAACATCCCACTCTCAGCTATGGACAGATCATGGAAACAGAAACTAAATCGAGACACAATGAAACTAACAGAAGTTATGAACCACTTGGACTTGACTGACATCTATAGAACATTTCA
This sequence comes from Rhabdomys pumilio, assembly GCA_030674055.1. Classification (NCBI taxonomy): domain Eukaryota; kingdom Metazoa; phylum Chordata; class Mammalia; order Rodentia; family Muridae; genus Rhabdomys; species Rhabdomys pumilio. Next base: position 4,619,802 of record JANHMN010000005.1, on the reverse strand, counting down.
TCCTAAAACAAAAGAATATACCTTTTTCTCAGCACCTCATGGTACCTTCTCCAAAATAGACCATATAATTGGTCACAAAACAGGCCTCAACAGATACAAAAAGATTGAAATAATCGTACCACCATGGACTAAGACTCATCTTTGACATGGACAAAAACAACGGAAAGCCCACATACACATGGAAACTGAACAATGTTCTACTCAATGATAACTTGGTCAAGGAAGAAATAAAGAAATTAAAGACTTTTTAGATGTAAATGAAAATGAGGACACTTCATATCAAAATTTGTGGGACTCCATGAAAGCAGTACTGGGAGGAAAAATCATAGCTCTAAGTGCCCACAAAAAGAAAATGGAAAGAGCATAAATTAACAACTTGACAGCACACCTGAAAGTGTTAGAACAAAAAGAAGCTAATATACCCGAGAGGAGTAGACGGCAGGAAATAATCAAACTCAGGGCCGAAATCAACCAAGTTGAAACAAAAAGAACTATACAAAATATAAATAAAACCAGGAGCTGGTTCTTTGAGAAAATCAACAAGATAGACAAACCCTTAGCCAGACTAATCAAAGGGCGCAGAGACAGCACTCAAATCAATAAAATTAGAACTGAAAAGGGAGACATAACAACAGAAACAGAAGAAATTAAAAAAATCATTAGATCCTACTACAAAGGCCTATACTCAACAAAATTGGAAAATCTGGATGAAATGGACAGCTTTCTAGATAGATACCAGGTATCACAGTTAAATGAGGAGCAGATAAACCATCTAAACAGTCCTATAACCCCTAAAGAAACAGAAGCAGTCATCAAAAATCTCCACATCAAATAAGTCTGGGGCCAGATGATTTTAGTGCAGAATTCTACCAGACCTTCCAGGAAGACCTAATACCAATTCTCTTCAAACTATTCCACAGAATAGAAACAGAAGGAACAATACCCAATTCTTTCTATGAAGCTACAATTACACTCATACCAAAGCCTCACAAAGACCCAACAAAGAAAGAGAACTACAGACCAATCTCTCTTATGAATATTGATGCAAAAAAAAACTCAATAAAATTCTTGCAAACCGAATCCAAGAACACATCAAAGCAATCATCCATCATGATCAAGTAGGCTTTATCCCAGGAATGCAGGGTTGGTTCAATATTCGAAAATCCATCAATGTAATCAACTACATAAATAAACTCAAAGGAAAAAAACACATGATCATCTCACTGGATGGTGAGAAAGTATTTGACAAAATTCAACATCCCTTCATGTTAAAAGTCCTGGAAAGAGCAGGAATTCAAGGTCCATACCTAAACATAGTAAAAGCAATATACAGCAAGCCAGTAGCCAACATCAAACTAAATGGAGAGAAACTTGAAGCAATTCCACTAAGATCAGGGACTAGACAAGGCTGTCCACTCTCACCCTACCTATTCAATATAGTACTGGAAGTCCTAGCTAGAGTGATGAGACAACAAAAGGAAGTCAAAGGGATACAAATAGGAAAAGAAGAAGTCAAAATTTCTCTATTTGCAGATGATATGATAGTATACTTAAGTGACCTAAAAATTTCCATCAGAGAACTCCTAAACCTGATAAACAACTTCAGTAAAGTGGCTGGATATAAAATCAACTCATACAAATCAGTAGCCTTCCTATACTCAAATGATAAACAGGCTGAGAAAAAATTAGGGAAATGACACCCTTCACAATAGTCACAAACAATATAAAATATCTTGGAGTGAACCTAACCAAGCAAGCGAAAGATCTGTATGACAAGAACTTCAAGTCTCTGAAGAAAGAAATAGAAGAAGACCTCAGAAGATGGAAAGATCTCCCATGCTCCTAGATTGGCAGGATTAACTTAGTAAAAATGGCCATCTTGCCAAGAGCAATCTATAGATTCAATGCAATCCCCATCAAAATTCCAAATCAATTCTTCATAGAGATAGAAAGAGCAATTTGCAAATTTATTTGGAACAACAAAAACCCCAGAATAGCGAGAACTATTCTCAACAACAAAAGAACTTCGGGGGGAATCACCATCCCTGACCTCAAAGTGTACTACAGGGCAATAGCAATAAAAACTGCATGGTATTGGTACAGAGACAGGCAGGAAGATCAATGGAATAGAATTGAAGACCCAGAAATGAGCCCACATACCTGTGGTCACTTGATCTTTGACAAAGGAGCTAAAACCATCCAGTGGAAAAAGGACAGCATTTTCAACAAATGGTGCTGGTTCAACTGGAGGTCAACATGTAGAAAAATGCAAATCGATCCATGCTTATCTCCTTGTACAAAGCTCAAATCCAAGTGGATAAAAGACCTTCACTTAAAACCAGATACACTGAAACTAATAGAAGAGAAGGTGGGGAAGACCCTCGAATACCTAGGCACAGGGGAAAAGTTTCTGAACAGAACACCAATGGCCTATGCTCTAAGATCAAGAATTGACAAATGGGACCTCATAAAATTGCAAAGCTTCTGTAAGGCAAAGGACATTGTCAATAAGACAAAAAGGAAACCAACAGATTGGGAAAAGATCTTTACCAATCCTACATTCGATAGAGGGCTAATATCCAAGATTTACAAAGAACTCAAGAAATTATACTTCAGAAAACCATATAACCCTATTAATAAATGGGGAACAGAGCTAAACAAAAAATTCTCAACAGAGGAAACTCAAATGGCTGAGAAGCACCTTAAGAAATGCTCAACATCCTTAGTCATCAGGGAAATGCAAATCAAAACAACCCTGAGATTCCACCTCACACCAGTCAGAATGGCTAAGATAAAAAATTCAAGTGATGGTAGATGCTGGCGAGGATGTGGAGAAAGAGGAACACTCCTCCATCGTTGGTGGGATTGCAAGCTGGTACAACCACTGTGGAAATCAGTCTAGCAGTTCCTCAGAAAATTGGATATAGGATTACCTGAGGACCCAGCTATACCACTCCTGGGCATATACCCAAAAGATGCTCCAACATATAACAAGGACATATGCTCCACTGTGTTCATAGCAGCCTTGTTTATAATAGCCAGAAGCTGGAAAGAACCCAGATATCCTTCAACAGAGGAATGAGTACAAAAAAAATGTGGTACATTTACATAATGAAGTATTACTCAGCTATTAAAATCAATGAATTCATGAAATTCTTAGGTAAATGGATGGAACTAGAAAATATCAACCTGAGTGAGGTAACCCAATCACAAAAGAACACACATGGTATTTACTCACTGATAAGCGGATGTTAGCCCAAAAGCTTGAAATAGCCAAGATTCAACTCACAGACCACATGAAGCTCATGAAGAAGGAAGACCAAGTGTGGATGCCTCGGTCCTTCTTGGAAGGAGTGACAGAATGCTCAAGGGAGCAAATAAGGCGACAACGTGTGGAATAGAAAGTCAAGAATGGGCCATTGGGAGACCACTCTACCTTGATATCCATCCCATGTATAGTCACCAAAGACAGACGCTAATATGGATGTCAGGAAGTGCATGCTGACAGGAACCTGATGTAGCTGTCTCCTCAGAGGTCTACCAGAGTCTGACATATCCAGAGGGGGATGCTCGCAGCTTCATATTGATCTGATCAAGGGTTCCCAATGGAAAAGTTAGAGGACTGAAGGAGCTGAAAGGGTTGGTGGCCCCAAGAGGAGAGCAACAGTGCCAGCCAACCATAGCTTCCCAGGGTCTAAACCACTAGCCTGGGAGCACAAAGGGAGGTACCTATGACTTCAGCTGTATACTTAGGGGAGGATGGCCTTGTTGGGCATGGGTAGGAGAGGAGATTTCTGGTCCCATGAAGGTTGAACACCGAGCGGGGAGGAATTTGAGGGTGGGGAGGGAGGAGAGGGTAGGTGGGTACATACCCTTGTGGAGGCAGGAGGGGGGATGGGACAGGGGTTTCCTGGGTGGTGGGGGGAATGGGGTGAGGGGATAAAATCTGAAATGTATTTTAAATAAATAAATAAATAAATAAATAAATTTTTAAAAAGAAACAAAAAAAATAGATTTGACATACAATCTATCTTGATTAAAGTTTTGCCTCCCTTTACTCCTCCCAGTCTCTCCCCACCTTTACACATCCAGATTCTCTCCATTTCTGTTTCTAGAAAATAATAGGCTTCTAAGAGACAACAACCAAACATGATAAAATAAAATATAGTAATAGGAAGCAAAATTTTCATATCTATGATGGACACTGAAACTGAACAGGAGGAAAAGTTTAGAGGAAAAAAGTAAAAGACTCACTTATTCTCATAGTGAGGACTCCCATAAAACACTAAAATAAAATTCTAATAAAATCAGAAACAAGACAAGGCTGCCCAATCTCTCCGTATCTATTCAATATAGTACACATTTTCTAGCTAAAGCAATAGACAACAAAAGGAGATCAAGGAGATATGTTGAAAAGGAAAAAAATCAAAGTATCATTATTCACATACGATATGATAGTACACATAAGTAACCTCAAATATTCTACCAGAGAACTACTACAGCTGATCAACAACTTCACAACATAGGTGGATACAAAATTAACTCAAAGAAATCAGTAGCTCTGATACATACAAATGATAAATGAGCTGAGAAAGAATTTAGGGAAATAATATTCTTCAAATAACATAAAATATCTTGGTGCAATGCGAATCAAGCAAGTGAAAGATCTGTATGACAAGAACAAGTCTCTGAAGGATGAAACTAAAGAAAACATTGAAGATAGAAAGATCTCCCATGTTCCTGGATTGGTAGGATTAACATAGTAAAAATGGCCATCTTACCAAAAGGAATCTACAGATCCAATGGGATTTCCATCAAAATTCCAACACAATTCTTTACAGATGTTGAAAGAACAATTCTCAACTTCATATGTTAAAAAAAGAAAAAAACAGGATACTAAAAACAACTCTGTACAATAAAAAAAAAAACCTTCTTGAGGTATTATGATATCTGATTTCAAGCTCTACTAGAGAGCTATATGGTATTGACATAAAAACAGGCAGGTTGATCAATGGAACCGAATCAAAGACCAAGATAAAAATCCATGTACCTATGGACACCTGATTTTTGATAAAGAAGACAAAACTATACAATAGAAAGAAGAAAGTATGTCAATAAATGTACTGTTCTAACATGTAGGCAGGAAAAAGAATGCAAATAGATTCATACTTATCACCCTGCATAAAACTCAAGTCCAAGTAGATCAAAGACATCATAAATCCAGATACACTGGAACTGAAAGAAGAGAAAGTGGGGAAGAGCCTTGAACTCATTGGCACAGGAGACAACTTCATGAACAGAACACCAATAGTACAGGTACTAAGATCAACAATTATTACATGAGATCTTGTGGAACTGAAAATGACAAAGTGGCAGTTTACAGAATGGGAAAAGAAATTTTACCAACTCCACATCTGACAGATGGCTAAGTTCTAAAATATATAAAGAACTCAATAAACTAGACATCAAGAAACTAAATAATCCAAATTTTAAAATGGCATACAGATCTAAACAGAGAATTTTCAACAGTGGAATCTCAAATGACATAGAAGTACTTAAAGAAATATTCACCATCCTTAGCCATCAGGAATGTGAAACTCAAAACTACTTTGGTATTCGATTTTACAATAGCCAGAATGGCTAAGTTCAACACCACAAGTAACAGCTCATGTTAGCCAGAATGTGAAGCAAGGGGAACACTTCTCCACAGCCGGTGGGTGTTCAAACTACTTTGAAAATCAATATGATAGTTTTTCAGAAATTTGGGAATCAATCTAGCTCAAGAGCTAGCTCTATCAGTGCTGGGCATAGACTCAAACGATGCTATGCCATCCCACATGGGCATTTGTTCAACTATGTTCATAGCAGCTTTATTCATAATACCCAGAAACTAGAAACAACCTAGATGTCCCTCAACTAGAGAATGGATTATTATTCAGCAATTAAAAATATAACATCATGAAATTTGCACTTAAATGTGAATACATACCATATTTGTCTTTCTTGGTCTGGGTTACCTCACTCAGGATGATTTTTTTTTCTGAGTTCCATTCATTTACCTGCAAAATTCATGAGTATTTATCCATTGTGTAAATGTATCACATATTTTTACCCATTCTTATCCTGGAGGGACATCTAGGTTATTTTCAGTTTCTGGCTGTTATGAATAAAGCTGCAATGAACAAGGTTGAACAAGTGTCCTTGTGGTAGGACAGAATATTCTTTGGGTATATGCCCAAGTGCAGTATAGCTAGATCTTGAGGTAGATCCATTCCGAACATTCTGGTGAAACACTGTATTGATTTCCATAGTTGCTGTAGAAGATTACACTCCCACCAACAATAAAGGAGTGTTCGAATTATTCCACATCCTTGCCAGATCGAGCTGTCTTATGTTATTAAACAGCCATTCTGACAACTGTAAGATGGAATCCTAATTTGCATTTAGTTGACCATTTTGCTAAATGTTTCTCAGCCATTTGAGATTCTCCTATTGTGAATTCTGGGTTTAGACTTGTATGCCATTTTTTAATTGAATTATTTCATTTTGAGTTTTATTGTTGTTTTAATTTGTTTTGTTTTTGATATCTAATCTCTTAAATTCTTTACATATTTTGGATACTGGTCCTCTATCAGATGTGGAGTTGACAAATATATTTTCCAATTCTTTAGGCTGTCATTATGAGATCCGATTTGTTAATTGTTGGTCTTAGTGACTGTGCTATCGGTGTGTTTAGAAAGTCATCTCCTGTGCCAATGAGTTCAGTGCTATTCCCAACTTTCTCTCTTATCAGGTTTAAACCTGATGCAAATTAGGATTCCATCTTACAGTTGTCAGAATGGCTGTTTAATAACATAAGACAGCTTGATCCACTTGAACTTGAGTTTTGTGCATTGTGATAAGTATGGGGTCTAATTGCATTGTTATACCTGCCGACATGTAGTTAGGCCAGCATTATTTGTTGAAGATGCTTTCTTTTATTCAAGTGTGTATTTCTCTCTTCTTTATTAAAAATGAAGTGACCAAATATGTGGGAATTTATGTCTGGGTCTTCAATTCCATAAACAAACCTTTCTGTTTTATGCCAATACTATGTGGTTTTAATTACTATAGTAGCTCCTTAGTAGAGTTTGAAATCAGGGATGGTGTTACCTCCGGAATCCTTTTCTCATACAAAATTGTTTTACCTATTTTGGTTCCTTAGTGTTTCCATATGATATTGAGTATTGTTCATTTAAGGTCTGTAAAGAATTGTGTTGGGCCGGGCAGTGGTGGTGCATGCCTTTAATCCCAGCACTTGGGAGGCAGAGGCAGGTGGATTTCTGAGGTCAAGGCCAGCTTGGTCTACAGAGTGAGTTCCAGGACAGCCAGAGCTACACAGAGAAACCCTGTCTCAAAAAACCAAAAAAAAAAAAAAATTGTGCTGGAATTTTGATGGGAATGGCATTTAATCTGTAAATTGATTCCCTTAGAATGGCCATTTTAACTATGACAATTATACTTAGTGATTCATGAGCATGAGAGCTCTTCCCACCTTCTGATATCTTCAATTTCTTTCTTCAGAGACTTGATATTTTCATTATACAAGTGAAAGCACTTGCTTGATTTGTTACCCAAGATATTTTAAATCATCTGAGGCTATTTTGAAAGGTGTTTTCCCCTAATTTCTATCTCAGTCCATTGGTTATTTGTATATAGGAGGGCTACTGGTTTTTTGAAGCTAATCTTGTATCCAATATCTTTGGTGAATATGTTTTTCAGCTGTTGAAGTTCCATGGTGTATATTTTAGGGTCATTTATATATTCTACTATATCTTCTGCAAATAGCAATACTTTGACTTCTTCCTTTCAAATTTGTATCCCCTGGATCCCCTTTAGTTGTTTTATCACTCTAGTTAGAAACTTCAAGTACTATACTAAAGAGATCGGAAGTGGATACACAACCTTGTCTTGTTCCTGATTTTAATGGCATTGCTTTGAGTTTCTCTCCATTTAATTTGATATTAGCTATAGGCTTGCTGTAAATTGCCTTTAATATGTTTAGGTGTATCCCTTGTATTCTTAGTTTCTCCAGGACTCTAATAATGAAGGGTGATACATTTCAAAGACCTTTTCTGTATCTAATTAGAGGATCATGTAGCTTTTTCTTTCAGTTTGTTTACCTAGTAGATTACATTTAGTAATGTTCATATGTTGAACCATCTGTGTGTCTGTGGGATGAGGCCTACATGGTCATGTGTATGATATTTCTGGGCCCACAAACTAAGACAACTCTGTTCATTGTTAGAAGGCTATAGGCCTTTCATTTGGCATTCTTGTCATTGTAACTTTACAATAATTATCATGGCACAAATATTCCCCCACAATACTGTAAAATTTGTTCAGATAATGATCCTTACTGTTGAATACAGAGTATAGAATACATAGAATATATAGAAAGATTCCATCTCACTTTGATATAGAAGACCAAAAAATGCTATCAAGTCTCCTCGTCTCAGAAGAAAAGGTGAACTTGACTTGTCCTCTGTAGGCTTCACTGGTAGACAGGGAAGATGATCAACTATGGAAGGATATTCTGGCCCCAAGACAGGTCTCCCAATAGCTGCCAATGCCACTTGAGCTCCAGACACCTCAGATATTGGCCAATATTATTGATGCTCAAAAGAATTTTCTGTTTTCCAGATCCCAAGTGGAAAGAAAACAGGAGAATAGACCTTCCTTTTAAACAAAGAAAGGGCTACAGATTGTGAAGGCGTGGTGTAGAAATAAGGAGATTCCTTGGGAACAGAGAATAAAGCAAAGATAGCATGTCTGGTCATGCTGGCACAGAATGTATACTATGTATTCTAGGGTTAATGCTTGTAGCATAAAGATCAATGCAGCTAGCAAAAGACATAACCCTCCAGTTCTGATCATTCTTTTCCTAGACCTGTATCCTAAAAGCATGCTTCCGGTTTACCTGGGATGAACTTAACAGTATCAATGCCTCCCTCTCTCTTACACCAAAACTACATCTCACTGATTAAACGGAGTCACCAAGTGCATAGGCCTCCAAGTACAGCTTGAGAATGGGGCCTTGTCAACAATTGGGCTAGCAATCAAATGTGCATCCCTCTCTCTGCAAATCCCAAGACTAGAGACAAATGAATGACAAGTGAACACTGTGAATCACTTCTGTGATTGGGTAGGCCAAAGGCAGAGGTGGAGTTCAGTACATTTGTATAAAACAAGAATGGATTGTACCTGTTTTTCACCTGCTCTGGAATGTAAAATTGTCACAGCAATCTTGTTCCTTGTCAATTACCTCAGAGACCAGTCTGTTTGTGAAGACATTTTAGTGGGAAAAAAGTCTAAAAATTCACATTTCCTAAAAAGTTCTTCTACCTTTCACTAAAATAGGCAACCATAGCTCATTGTTTCTGCAATGTTTTCTTATTTTCATAAAGAAGAAAGAAGTACCAGGGGCATTGGTCAGATTTAGGGTGGATCATTTGTTGAAAAACCTTGAAATTTGTACCTCCATTATCTTTTTTCTCCACTGATAAAATAACTCTTCTCTGGACAAGCTTGTGAGCCGCTGTGAAGAAGCTATGAATTCATTATTTAATGCATAGGACCATGATAAAGCACAGTCAGGATTTAGTGCTGACCCTCAATGTGATCTCAAGATATCAGGGACACAGACAGCCACACCTATTTAAAATTTTGTATAACCAGTATAGTGATAGCGGTAGGCACAGGTTCTGTGCTAACATGAGAGAAAGTGTAAGAATGATACCAGGCTCCCTAGGTTAGGTGAACTATAAAATGAAATCAAAGAAATGCCTATTTCTGATCCTGATGAAGGATATTGCAGAATGTTCTGCAGGGTCTAACTCAGGCTTGGATTTACTACCAAACACAGTGGGACAAAAGCTTCTCTCAGTTAATTCCCACACATCTTCCCAAAACTGGGATAAAACCCAGAGAAATAAAAGCACTAAACATTCTGGCAATTTACCCAAAGGATTATTAGGAAGATGACCTTTTAGATTGTGGCAGTGGTCCTAACAAATGAACCTAACAAACATGAGGGGAAAATGGCACTCTGCCAATGTGTATTCACAATGAGAGTTAGAATTTGGAGTTCAATATGACAGTTTAATAAATGTATTTCAGAGTTGAAGCTAGTTTCTATGTGTGCATATGCATACTGGAACTTTAAGTATTTTAAGAAAAACCTAAATAAATCTATCTGAGTCTGGACTAAAGTAGTGGATTCAGCTTACTGTCAGGACTTCAAGCAATTACACGGAGTACTCCATTATTCCATGCAAAACAGTCAAGACACTATTTCTCAACAAAGGCAAGAGAGGGGAGGTAGAGAATTTACACAGGCACAACACAGTGTCAAGATCTTGGAGGTATGTAAGAATAGTAAATACTTAATCTTTTTTGAAAATCGAGGTTAGTTTGGTGAATGGTCAATAAGAAAGAAATGAGGCTACAGAAACAGGCAGCAAAGTAACAGCAAAACCATCCACATTTGAGTTATCATCTCAGCAAGAAAAAATTATTGAAAGGTTTCATTCAGTCAATGTAGTAAATGTCTAGATTTCCATTCTAGAAACAACCTTCCAACTGTTTCTAGGGGGTGAATTTAGAGATCAGAGATGGTATACACACAACAATGATAGAAAAAGTTCTGGCAAGATGTGATGCTATGCTGAACTTAGGAATAGTGGAAAGTAGATAGATTCTAGAGGTATTTTAAGAGCTATATGCCACAGCACATGCCAGAAAACAATAGCCTTCTGTATCTGCATTCATCCAACTGTTTCCAGAGGGGAAAGTAATCTAAGATATGAGTAAGGAAATTGTGGCTAAAAGGAGTCCCAAAAAAGGCAAAAGCTAGCAGCAGGACCTGAAAAAACAAGCCATCCTTGGTAACAGGGAAGCTGTGACTGAATACCCACTGAGGCTCAGGATCTCCTAGGAGGAAATCTTGAAGAGGTCAAGAACTACTTAAAGAATAATTGCTTCCTGCAGGCTAAGAAATAGGACCCAACCTAGAAATACCATGAGGTGCTTCTAGTTGTCTAGTCCTGTCAATATAATCTTGGGGGATAGGTGCAGACACAAGTCTGAAATTCATGGGTAGCAGTAGATTCCATTGCAGAGGACAACAGGAGTACAATTATGTCATTATATGCGAATCAAAAATCCTGGCAGGGATAAGTTGAGAGACTGTTGCAGAGTGATGGAAAAGAGAAGCAAAATTAAGCCATGCCATGCATGCTTTATTCTTTGGAGTCAGGTTCCCTAGAGCCCACAATCTACATATTATTATGCCACACCTATAGACAAACTGAGATTGTTAAACCTCCTGGTGCCAAAGGGTCAAATGCAACAAATGGTGAATGTGCTCTTAAAAAAAAAATCTTATTCTCCAAATGCCTCCTTGAAATTCCCAACTCAATTGAAAAAGAAAACACTGTCAACTCTGATATATTGGGAAGACAACTCAAGCAGCTGCTATTGGCATTTTATTTTTAGACATATTTATTTTTTTCTTTCAGACTGATAACATTTCTATAATATTATTCCTTCTTCTAGGTCAAACAACATCTGTTGTATAAAAAAGAAAATGAACTAACTCACATTGTCAAGTTTACAACTTCCATTTTTACTGTGTTGCAGCAGCACAGAAGTTATTTTACTTCCTGTCAGAAGATATCATTATTGTCAATGCTGTCAATATACCATAGACTTAGGGTTATTAAAGCAGACTATAGCACACCATTGAGGCTTTTAGTGTCAACAATCATTGAGTAGGTTCTGATATGACAAACTGCAATAGCTCCAAATGAAGACTTTCAGTTTATAATTAATATGGTACCCTGACAATGCCAAGGGATAACTTCAGAAAGTTTTATCTTACCACATTTGTGTTTCTCTCTGACTTAGAATCTCTGTAATACAAAGTGTGGGTAAAGTCACTTCTGCAGTTTATTCATAATGAGGAACAAGAGTTCCTACTTCAAAAAGTGAGTAAGAAAGTTTTCAACTAATTAAGTGCTTACTATAACTTAGAAGTTTCCACATCCACCCTAGCTCTTATATATATAAGAAGCTCTTATATATATCAGAAGCTCATATATATAAGAAGCTCATATATTCATATATATATGTGTGTGTATAATAAGTACAGTGTTGCTCTCTTCAGACACACCAGAACACATCTGAATTCAGGACCTTTGGGGAGAGTAGTCAGTGTTCTTAAACACTGAGCCATCTCTCTGGACCCTACCCTAGCTCTTTTTGTTTGATATACATGCTGGTTTCTTCTTCTCTGAAAGGCTCTTTTCTCTACACTTCCATACTTACTTGCCAATGCCAACACGCACTTGACATATGAACTCAATTGTCATTGTCATCCTTTTAAGCATTGTATCACTCTAGTCAAGCACCTAAAGCAAGTTCTTTATAAAGAGAAAGTAGTTTGCTTAGCTTATACTTTGGGGGGCTCCAGTTTAAATAGTATTGTACAGGCTCAGTAGTGAAGGCCACTTCTTGATTTTTATCACCTTGAGTACATATATATAGTGTGAGCACATGCCTATGTACAAACAAGTGAGTTGTAGCACAATTAAAAGAAACATAGGATGAACCCAGGCTTGCTCTTTATATAGAAATCTTCTCTAAAATAAAATACAGGCTGAGAAGGTTATACTTAGAAATACATTTACATGCAATAACGATTAGAGGCAATGGATTCAGAGGAGAGTGGGGAGGGGGAGGGGTAAATGGGGGATCTAGAGGGAGGAGAGGGAAAAGAACTGTTGTCATTATAATCTCAAAACTAAATTTGAAAAAATACTCAGTGAGTTGCTCCAGACCAAACAAAAGTACTTATAAAAGTTAACTCAATTCACACCTCCCCTTGACCTATACTTCTTAAAGGTTGTACTACTTTCCAAAACCACCCTGGATAGCAAGCCTCCAACACATGAGCTTTTGGAGAGACACAAACCATAGCACCATCCATAAAACCTCTTCATCTACAGAACAGACCACATCCTTTTCATATCATGTGCTTTTCTGTCGTAGTTATTGCCAGAGCTAAAATTTCCTTTAGCTTTGTATAATCATTTACTTACTGTTTATCCCACTCACCATACCAGCATTCTTATACATGAGTTAAGTAACCATTCCTGATTTACTCATTGCCACATCCTTGGTACTAAAGAACAATCTTAGAATACTGTAAACATACAGCAATTATTATCAGATGCTACATTCTTCCAGATGTAGCTTGCACAGTCTCTAAAGAAGAATAAACAGCTTGGAGAGTAATCCAAAAGACTTCCTATCCAGGCTTAGAAGTGGCACCCTGTCACTTTGGCTCACATTTAACCAGCTGGAAACAAGCCATATGACCACAATGGGGAAGGGGCAGAAGTGTAGTCTTACTGCAAGCATAGGTAGAGGAAACAGGATAAATGAATAGCTAGTCTACCTTCTTTACACTCTGTTCTACAGGTTACCATCTTCAGTATATTAGAGAAATGTGACAAAAAAAAGTTAGCTCTTCTACTATAGTATAAAAAGTGAAGGCTCTATTAACCTAAAAAATACATAATTTTCTTTTTCTTTTTTTATTATTTCTTTTTTATTATTATCAAATCATAATTTTTACTTTTTAACACAGGGGTTATAAACACAAAAATGCAGGATGTGGAAAAGGGGATAACACAGGAGCATAGGTGTTCAGGGGGAGTACAGATATCTTTCAGAACAGGGTATCAGCTGGGTGAAGGTTCAGGGGTCAGGTTACTATGACTCTGCCTATGATTCACTTGTCCTTATCTAATTTGGTACTATCCACCAAGGCTGCCTATTTACAAGGTCTATGACTACTCAGGCTGGTAGATTTCCACAAAAGCTGCCTGTTTACAATAGTTTATAGACACCTGTTTCAGTGTTTTTCCATAGAGACCCAAGAATTTGTGTTAGCAGGCTTTTATGTCAGGCCTATTGCTGATTTTAGGCTTATGGCTGATTTTAGGCCTTCAGTGATAAGCAGGGCTGCTCCTGACATCTCCTCCCTTCTCCAAGTATAGAAGGGCTGTGGCAATTCTAATCTTGCCAAGGTGGGGATAGAGGCCTGGCCTCCAGTAATTAAAAGGGACCTTGTAATGGCTCCAGTTTTCCTGTCGTTGTCAAGTGAGGGAGGCATAAGGGCCATACCCATCCTGATGTCTTTTTCCTGGAGAGGGTATACTTTTGACGTCAACCCCTATGCAATCAGGCTTGTCCCTCAAGGAACCTAGAAACATATTTTAAACTTTTATTTATATTCCCTTGCAGTGCTTAGCCTCGCAGAGTAAGCAAGAATTCAGATCGCCAGACAGAGAGGGTTCTGGGTGGCCCCTCTCTGCTTGGTCTAGGGGCAGAAGTCCCCTCTTTTAGGTTGGGTGGAGATGGGACTTGGGAGCACCCTGGATAGAGTAACCTCCTCATCTAGAGTCTCGTGGTCCTCCATAGCTAACTTATGATAATGTATCTGAATAGATTTTGCTATCAGATTATCCATCTGTTGTTTCACAAAGTTAGTCAGCCTATTTAAGGCCCAGGGACCAAAGGAAATAAACAAAATAACATAATTAATGGTCCCAAGATGGAAGGAAGTAGGGTTAACAATTATGGATAGGTTGAAGACCAATTCTTGTACAAGCTCTCATCTTTCTCTTTCAATCTCTGTCTTTTCTCAAGACCTTCTCTGGCCTTTTTCATGCTCTCTTTAATCATCCTTGTTTTGTCTATGTAAAAGCAGGATTCTTCTCTAAGGGCTGTACACAGTCTAGAGCTATACACAGTCTTTTCTATTGTGAAAGAGAAAATCAAGTCCAATAAAGTTCTTTGCAACCAGACAGCAAAATGAGGGATTTCTTCAGATTAGTGATGTCAGTCTATAGCTCTTTGATGTCCTTGTCAAAGGCCCATTGGAGGTCTGAGTAGTATAAGTCTGGAGGCCAGCATCAGGATTAGAACTCCAAACAGCAGACATCATGGGTGATTAATTTTTACCTGGAAAGGAAAAAAGAAGGGAATTCTCAGGGAAATTTCTTTTCCCTGGATGTCAGTTGTTATTCATCTTATTTATAATTGGGCCTGGTTTTGTGGGGATATCCATTTAATTCATTAATCTTTTTGGTGGCCATTTAGCTGTGCCTTCTGTGGTATCAAACAGGCATATCAGTCCTCGGTCCCATATAGGAAATGGGTCCTGGCCATTCCATAAAAGGGTCCTTCCACATAGTTGTAGCATAGTTTTTATTGGTCACAGCGATGCCAGAGGCAATCAGCTGCAGATTTGCAGTGAGCTTTCAGTTTTAGAAAGTTAAGAGTAAACAAGGCATGCTCCTTCCACCCTCAGAGAGTCATGAAGACATTATTTAAAGAAATATAATTCTTTATTAATAATTTCTTTTATCAAAGGACTATTATAAAACAGCCAAAAATTAATCAATCTACATAATATATCAATTAATGAGAGCTTCTTCTACTTTTTGTAAAATTACTCCTCATTTGTCAATTAATTGTTGAGGGAAATTAGGATTTGCATCTCTCTTGAGAATATTAAACAGAGACATAAATTCTTTTGTGAAGAGCTTAAAATAAGATCTTAGCCAATAAGCATTTCCTGGAAACCTTTGAAAATTGTTTGAAATAAGTAAACTATCAACTCTGATTTCTTTCCCAGGTTTTCTATATCCCTGGTAGTCTCCCTTTGTGATTTCTTGATTGTCTCTACTTCCATTTTTATGTCGTGGATGGTTTTGTTCAATTCCTTCACCTGTTTAGTTGTGTTCTCTTGTAATTCTTTAAGGGATTTTTGTGTTTCCTCTTTAAGGGCTTTCACCTGTTTATCTGTGTTCTCCTCAATTTCTTTGAGGGTGTTATTTATGACCTTCTTAAAATTCTCTATCATCGTCATTAGAAGTGATTTTAGATCTGACTCTTGCTTTCCTGGTGATAAGGGTAATTCAGGACTTTCTAATGTGGGAGAACTAGGTTCTAATGAAGCTGATTACTCTGGGTTGCTGGTGCTTGTGTTCTTGCGTTTGCCATTAGCCATCTGGATATCCTTGGTGCTACCTGAGCTGTCTCTGACTGGAGCCTTGTCTTTCCTGTTATCTTGGTTGTGTCAGAACTGTTTGGGATGAGTGTTGCTGCTGGGGTTAGAGCTGAGGTCCAAGATCTGCTCTGTGTTCAGGTGGAAACAGGAAGGAACCAGTGCTCTGGGCCAGGAATGAATTCCTGGGTCCTGTGGGTCCCTGTTACTTCCTGTTTGGGTAGAGTATTGCTGTCTCTTGATCTGAGATACTGCCCAGGTTAGAACTCCTGGGAGCCCTGCCACATCTGGGTTTTGTGAGGTTGGGTACAGAGCTGCCTCCTGGGATCTGCTCTGTGCTCCGGCCCAGACAGGAAGGGAATGGGTACACCCACTCAGGAGTGAATTCCTGGGTCCCAGTGGGTCCCAGTTACTTTCTATTTGGTGTGAGTGTTGCTGCCTCCTTACCTAAGATACTGCCTGGCTTAGAGATCCTGAGAGCCCCACTTCCTCTGGGTTCTGTGAGATTGGGTGCAGAGCTATCTCTCAGGATCTGCTGAGTGCTCAGGCCCAGACTGGAAGGTACCAGTGCTCTGGACCAGGAGTGAATTCCTGGGTCCCTGTGTGCCCCTGTTACTCCCTGTTTGGGGTGAGTGTTGCTGATTCCTTACCTGAGATACTGCCCTGGTTAGAGCTCCTGGTAGCCCCGCTTCATCTGGGTTTTGTGAGGTTGGGTGCAGTGCTGCTGCCGGTGATCTGCTCAGTGCTCAGGCCTTATTTTTCTTTACATCTGAATAATATTCAATTGTGTGTGTGCACACCACATTTTCATTACCCACTCAACAGCTGAAGGATTTTAAGGCTATTGT
Source organism: Rhabdomys pumilio (assembly GCA_030674055.1). NCBI lineage: Eukaryota > Metazoa > Chordata > Mammalia > Rodentia > Muridae > Rhabdomys > Rhabdomys pumilio. The sequence continues at coordinate 4,602,837 of JANHMN010000005.1, read as the reverse complement.
GAAGTGCACATGGCTGAGTATTATGTACTTGTGACGTAGGATGTACATGCTAAGGCACATTCTCGCTGGGTCATCCTGGAGATTTGCTTTGAGCTTTTCGAGAATTCTCCAGATTGATTTTGAGAGTGGTTGCAATCCCACAGCGAATGAGAGTTCCCTTTTCCCTGCATCCAAAGGTAGACACTGATGTGGATGTCAGGAAGAGCATGCTGACAGGAGCCTGATATAGCTGTCTCCTTAGAAGTCTGACAGAGCCGGACATATACAGAAGTGGATACTCACAGCTAACCATTGAACTGATCATGGGGTTCCCAATGGAGGAGTTAGAGAGAAGACTGAAGGAGCTGAAAGGGTTTGTGGCCCCATGAGGAGAGCAATAATATCACCGACCAGAGCTCCCCAGGGTCTAAACCACTAGCCTGGGAGCACATAGGGAGGGACCCATGGCTCCAGCTGTATGTAGGGGAGGATGGCCTTATTGGGCATAGGTGAGAGAAGAGGTCCTTGGTCCCATGAAAGCTGAACACTAAGTGTATGTGTGTGTGTGAATTCAAGGGTAGGGAGTCGAGAGTGGAGGGGGGTAGTTAGAGGCACATCCTCATAGAAGCAGGCAAAGGGGGGATGGGATGGGGGTTCCTGGGTGGTGGGGGGAATGGGGTAAGGGGATAAAATCTGAAATGTAAATATAATATCCAATAAAAAATATCAAATTCTTAAAAAAAAAATGCTATGCAAGTTGTCAATAAACAAAAGCAAGCAATAGTCCTAACCAGCTATTGAGCCTGAGCCACAACAATGACCACCATGGCAAGATGTCCACAAGAGTGAAATAGTGGCACTTCTACCTTGCAAGTAACTAACAGCTAAGTAATTGGACTTAAGGCCAATTCAATAGAAGGGAATTTATACCCCAGTATACCCTTGACTGGTGAGTCATGGACCCTAAAGGAGAACCTATGACTGCCACTCTCCTAAAAACTATAATTCTAACTGCATTCTAAATATTTATTCTTATAACCACAGATAAGTATAGGTCTCATATCATCTCATCATCACAGAAGCTTCCTTTACAGCAATGACTATAACAAAAATCTACAACTAGTCAAAATACAGAGAATAACTGACCACAGGGTGCTCAGCCCCACTTTATACATGTATAATACAATAGCTACACCTAAAAGCTCAGGGAACTTTGTGGAAGAAGAAGAAAAACAATAGTAAGAACCATAAGACTAGGATGTCTGCTGTGAGTAAGATAATTGGGCAGGGTTGTGCTCATGAAATCTCAAAAAGTATGCTCACCTAAATAAAACCTGCACAATGACAATATTTGACATGCCAATGTGGGTGGGGAAAATCTCACAAGGCTATCTGAAGAGCTATAGGGAATTAATGGCTTCTGAGAGGGGGAGAATAGGTCTCCCCCTCTAGGGGGATGAGGCCCCTGAATAGGTTATCCAATCCCAAGTGGTCATACCTAAACACATAGAACAACACTAAATGGACTCAGTGGGCTGCATTTAAATATAAATGTATAACTATAATAATTAAAGAAGAGGTCATAGGTTTGAGAGGAACTTTGGGAATTCATGGGAAGACCAGGAGGGGAGAGAGACAGATATGAAAATACAATACAGTACTCACATATAAATTCCATACTATGGATGTTTTTTTAAAAAGTCATAGGGAAATTACATTACTTTCTATTTGCCTAAAATTATACAGATGCATATTTATTTTAAATAATATTTTCCAACTTTGACTAACAATGCTCACCAACAAACCATAGCCTTCTAACAAAACCCTAGTACCAGACATGAGAAACCACCTTTCGAGTTGTTGATCAGAGGAGTCCAAGAGATTTTCAAAACAAAATAGGTATCCATGTCGCCTTTGGCTGCTCCCCAGAAAGTGAAAACGGTGCCTATTGCTGAAGACATCATGCATTTTTGATGCAAGACTAAGATGATCCAAGCTGGATCCAATATGAAAATCCTGTGAGGACTAGCTTTCATGGTACTTAGAAGGTTCTATGGAAGCAGCCAAAGGAGGGAAGTAATCAATGGTCTATCCATCTGTGATGCCTATATATCTCAATGACCCGCATGGTAAAATATTCTTTAAAGGTAGAGTAGTGATACTCACACATTGCGGTACTCAACAGCTGCTTAATTGGACTTAAGGCCAACAAGAGGGAAATCATGCCTGGTACTGGAAAACTACCCAGCTACCTAGGGCTGGTGACGTCATGAGTCTCAGAGGAGAGCCCACTGCCACCACTTTACTAAACTAAAGCATAACTCATAACTGCTTCCAAAACACTTTCACTTTTTTCATTCCTCACCAAAATCTTCTCTTTGCAACAGACAGAAACAATTCTAGAACACTAGAATTTATCAAAATTCAATGAACAATGAATTGTAGGATGTCTGGCTCCCATGGACATATCAACAACACAAGTACTACACCTAAGACTCAGGGAACATTGTACAAGAGGTTGAGGACTGTAAGTCAGAGGACCAGAGAAACTGCTGTGAGATTTTGTTTCCTAGAAATGACAAGGAAACCTCATCCTTAACTCAATAATATGACTGCCTAAAAAACAAAGCAAAACAAAAAATCTGAGCAATGACAATACAATGTGGAAAGGGGAAATATCATGGTGTCCCACCTATAGACAAAGAAGCAACTAAGGAATGCTGAGAGCTGGAAAAATTAGTCCTCCCCAGGGTTGAGCCTCTTAATTGGTTATCCAATACCAAATGGTCAGCTCTGAAATCCAATAATTACAAGCAACACTATAAGGACTCAGCAAGTTGTATTTATAAATTTCTCTCTCTGTCTCTCTCTGTCTCTCTCTGTCTCTCTCTCTGTCTCTCTCTCTCTCTGTGAGTGTGTGTGTGTGTGTGTGTGTGTGTGTGTGTGTGTGTGTGTGTTTGTAATAATAACAATTAAAGAAAAAGAGGTCATGAATTTTAGGGGGAACACATGAGAAGAGATAGAGAGAGGAAAGGAAGAGAAATGATATAATTATATATTTTTTATTGAGGATTTTTTTCATACAATATATTTTGGTCTTTTCCCCTTCCCTGACAATGCTATTTTTGAGGACTTTTTGTTTTATTTTACTTTGTTTCAACGGATTTTTTTCTTTTGCTTTATTGCTGTTTTGTTTATTTGTTTTGACTTTTGCTTTTGAATGTTTTATGCATGTTTCTTGTAATGATATCATAATTAAAAAAATAAATTTTAAACTAAGAGCAGGTTGTCAGTGGGTTGGAACTAAACTAATAAATGCATCCCAAACCACTTTATTCTTCATCTCTATTTCCTTACCTTTCATCAACCGTCCTTACTCCAATTGAAGGTGAAGATTTTTAACTATTTTGTCCTGACTGTATTTTTCCTTTTGTATATACCTAGAGAGATGAAGAACATACTCCAGGCCAGGTTCCCTTATATAATAAATCCTTTGACAGAGTGCCATTAACTATCATAGATTTGAAAGTTTATCATAATTTAGTCCTTAATACCTTCTGAAAGCAAGCAACTGATCTGCTCTGAAAGCTGACTTAGCTTTTTAAAAAATTCTACATTGAGTTTCAAAATGTATCTATAGATATTTTAAATTTAAACTCCTTCCCCAGAAAGTTATAAATACAGTTATTAGTCCAGGATAATGCCCTGTCTTTATTCAACAGTTTTAGATGCTACTTCACATGAGTGCTACATAAGCCCACCACTCCTAAGAATTAGTATTTTAAAAGGACTTAAAAAAAATTTAAAAATACATAAAAAGACTTTACTTATTTTAAATGGTTCACAATTTTCTACTTGTAGGTGTATTAGAATAAAAAACCAGAAAGCTCACATAGGTGAGTACAAAATATTCACGGCCTTTTTCCCCTCTGAATTCTCGATGTCCAGAAAACCAAATCTATAGTTTTGAACAATGTGATACATGTTTACACACAATATATCTTATCTTTATGATTCTATAGATGGTGTTTTCTAATATTTGTGTAGCTTGCAGTTCTAAACAATTAATATACATATATACATTTTACTTGATAACTCTTATCTCTCCTTATTCCCTATTTCCTCTTTAGATAACTGTGAAATAGACCTGTCTTTGTTGTTACTCTATATGGAATTACGTATGCATACATGTGAAATGTGAAGTGGCACATGTGTGTATTATACTGAAAACAGAATAAATACATTTAACCAGAAACATGAATATCTCCAATCATCATATAATAAAAATTGTACTACAAATAAAGAAATATACCAGAAAGAAGCCAGCATAGATAGATCTTATCACCTAGGGCCATGCCTTAGTGGCTTGGACTGCCATATCAAAGTGCCACTGACTGTGCGGTTCAGACAACGGACATTCATTTTTCCTCCCACCTCTCAAAACTAGAAATCTGAAAGTGAGTTTTTCTGAAATCTCTCTCCTTGAATTGGGCTTGACTTATTCTCCCTACATCCACATATTTTTTCCTGTTTGACCTTTTTTTGGGCAAAGCTGTTCTTAGAAGGGTACCAGTAAGATTGGATTAAAACCAGCTCTTAGGACTTCATTTCACCTTTTCAAAGGCACCATATCCAAATAGTCACAATATGAAATACAGATGGTCAGGAATTTAACATGTGAAATGTGAAGTGGCCACAAGTCAGCCCATAACAGATCACTAGGATAATCTAAAGAGCAGAGCAGTCACGGTACTACAAAAAAGAAAAATTCCTCAGTGAATATACCACAAGAAACAAATGGCCCTTTCCTCAACACACACACACACACACACACACACACACACACACACACACAC